>BLSH010273705.1:88013-106162 GCA_018402905.1 Glandirana rugosa | reverse complement strand
TCTTGGGGGTCGGGAGACTTGTCACGACTAGCCGGGACACAACTAGTGTACGTGAGAGGGTTCTTTTTTTTTTTTGAGAGATCATTGTGTGTGGTTTGACTCGTACACGTCTCACGGGGGTTCCGAGACATGATAGTCCTCTATTTTTTATTCTTATCGGTCGTGAGGTAGAGGACTACACTTAAATAATTACGTAATTTTGCCCCATGTTACCCGATTGTATAAAGCCGTAGTTGGAGGAACTAGTGTCGAGTTTCATGTTTACTCTTACAAAACATGTAAAAACATAACATGTAAGTTACAAACAAACGATCGGTAGATAGTACTCAGGTTATTCACGTGAGAGTTAATCCTACAATTAGAGGAGTGGCAATCCGGCCACACAGTGGGAAGCAAAAAGAGGAATATTGGACTCATGATAGATGGCTAGCAAACAAACATTGAATGTACAATACAAAAATGTACAAAACATTCTCATTTGTACTTTGAGCTGTGATCAAGGAGGTTGATGCCGAAATATGTTAGCCCATTGTACCCCGTTTTAATGCATTAATAAATTCACATCAGGAGATGGAGTGCTGGCTATTCTTATTTTTTATCTCCTGATAGTACAGAGCCTTGGGGGCACTCTGCACATGCTCAGTTTGGTGTGTGTTACTAGAGAGTTTTTTTTTTTTCTTGGGAGAGTGCATGTGATCAACACAGGGCCGATCAGCACTGTTCAGAGGGCTGGGGGTTCTGCAGCCTCATAGGACAATCGGGGGAGAATGAAAACTCCTCCGACAAGCTTTAACCAGACACTAATAGTCACAAGACTGCTGTAACTGCTGATGCAAAAGGGTATTTAGCAGTTTATTTCCTAAAACTATTGCATTTCCATGTTCTGTGTACTGTGGGAGACCAGATATAGTGAATGTAGGGTCCTGGGTTTAGTAACCCTTTAAATGTAGATATACATCCAGTAGTTGTAGATGTTGGGTATAAATGAAACTGAAGAGTAAGCAGTTCATCTCTGCATTGCACTGAACCAAAGAATGAATAGCAGAAACTTTTAGCAAGTATTCCCTTTTGTTATGTGTGAGCACAAAGCATGATTCAAGCTGTATAACCTAAGAGACAGGAGAATAGAAGTTCACAGAACATTGGAAAAACACTGAAAGTAAAACCTACATGTGTAATTTTAACATACATATATTTGCTTCCCAGACCTGTTCCTCCCTGTACCGAATATGACCTGTCAGATAGCAGAATGTGCCCAGGACAAGAGACCCTGTCTCCCCAGAGCTTTCACATATTGCGAGTGCTTGGATGTGGCAGCTATGGAAAGGTGAGTGTGTAACTCATATGAGCTTATTCTGCAAAGTGCTGCAACCCTGAGCTACCAGATGTCACATTACTGCTTGCAGCACATTTAGAGCAGTCACGGCAATAAAACATGATTGCTGGTGGGTACATTGATGTTTGACTTTTTTAAAAAGGACAACTATACATTAATGATGGGTACTAAAAAAAAAAGTCTTCTGATCAAAGCCAGCCTTTTAACAATATAGCCTACACCTTCGATATGATGCTTAGACCCAAAGCCCAAGTATAGTCTTGAAAGTATTGCTTAATGTAATTAATGTAAAAAAACTCCTATATTATTAGCATTCCCCATCCTGGCTAGTTGCTAGGGTGTGGCGTATGTTGATCGCTAGCCCCCAGCATCACAAGATTAAGCGATCAACATCGTTCAAGAGCTGCGCATACACAGCCTGGTGTCTCTCACCCTGTAGCAGCATGGACTGAGCTTGACATTGCTCTGTCTAATGCTGAGTCCTTAAAATCCTTACTAGACGATATTGTCTCTGAGGAGTCTCAAACCGCTGCTTCGAAACCCAAGCCAGGCACCCAGTTTAGCCACGAACCTTGGGTTTCTGAATCCCCCAAACAAACCAATAAACCCTCTTCTGCATGAAGTGACACACCTACTTTACAAAGCTTTTGCGGACATCGGGACATGCACGTCTTAGACGTCCTGGGTTTGGGAAGGCGTTTCCGGGTGCTACAAGTTAAATACTGCTCTCTTCCTTTTCCTCAGTTCATGTCTTTTAACCTACCATTACCACTGCATAGATTGGCAGTTCTTAAAGGTTCTCTAGATCAAGGGGTGGTAATCCCATTACCAGTGGTGGATCTTTTCTTGGGGTTCTACTTCAGCCTGTTGACTATTTCCAAACCAAAAGTGAGCATTCACCCATCAGAGATCTCAAGGTCTCTAAATGTATTTTGTTCTGGCCCAGCAATTTCACATGGAATCATCTGGATCTGTAATAGCCTTTGTTCACCAGGGAGTGTTTCTGGTTTCTGTGGTGCAAGTAATGTGTACCTACATGTCTCCATTTTTCAGTGCGCCAGCATTTCCTTCATTTTGCTGTGGGCCCTCAGTACTATCAGCTTGTGGGCTTGCCTTTCGGCCTGTCCTCTGCACCGCAGGTGTTCACCAGTCTTGGCCCTTTGCTAGCCCTGCTGGGCTCTCAGGGCATCCCCATTGTGGGACATCTGGACAATATCCTTACGAGGAAGCATTCCGCACACGTTCTGACACAGTGTGGCTCAAATCATCCAGATCTTGGGTCCTGAACCTTCGGAGCCCAACTCCTTCCTTGAAGTATCTGTGTCCAATCCTAGAATTTTCAAGCCACAGTTTTTCTTTCGCAGGATAAATTTTAAGCTCTCCATTCCAAGACTTGTATTTTTCAGTTAAGGGCTTGCTTTACCCTTACTTCTGCAAAATTTTACTCACAGATGGTGGCCTCCTTCGAGGCCTCCAAACCCGTACAGCTAAACATTCTCTTATTGTGGGACAAGTTGGAAACACTTATTTACCTGTCACCAAAGACCAGGTTGCCCTTGACCTGGTTTCTCAGTAATCCAGTTCTGGAGTTATGGGTGTCCCTCTTTCTGATGTCTTGGATGATCATTACAACAGATGCCAGCCTATCAGGCTGGGGAGGAGTACTAGACAACTTATTGGTGCAGAAGACCTGGTATTTGGAGGAATTTCATCTCTTGATTACTGTTCTGGAGCTTCAGGGGATTTGGTTGTCTCTGCTATGCTGGATGTCCTTTTCTGAGGGTCATCTGATCTGGTTGCAGTCAGACAACGTCACAGCAGTAGCATATATCAGTGGATGATGTCTTTCCTCCCCTGAGACTCCTCCATCTTCTTTGCGTGGGTGAAATGAAAGTTATTAAAGTGATCCTCTGAACCTGATTGGACTTTAAGTGGAAGCTCTGTGGGCTCTTTCAGGTGAATTTGAAGATGACTTCCAGGTATGTTTTTTTTTTTTTGCATAATTAAATTTTTTCAGCATGTAAGTATGCATATTCCTTATCTGGCTATTCCAATCCCTGTGGAAGTGGGGAATTACTGTAGCTGCTGCATTCTGGGTACTGTGCTGAGCGGCTGCCCTACTGCATGTTGAATGCAGGGGGCTGCTCACTCAGCACAGGCATCATTCAGAGAACGCTATGCATTTTCTCAAATCGTTTGCTGATTGGACAAGGTTAAGAGGCACCAAATTGTCTCCATCTCATCCAACCAGAGAATGCCTTGTATATGTGAACTAGAACTAACCTATCAAGTGGAGAAAACATTAGGGGGTACAGTTTGCATGTCTCTTCTGCTCGAAAATATTTTTTTCTCTTGCTCCTATCCTAGTAATTATTTTTCTGTTGTACACTGGTTGCTGCGCCTGTGATGTGCACTCCTGCCAACTGTAAGTTGCTGTGGACTCAACTGTTATATTCTTTTTGATTCTTTTTCTTTTTATGACAGATGCTCATAGCAGCGATACCCACATGTATATTTGCTGTAAAGATGTTCTCACTTTCTTTGCAGGTGTTTCAGGTGAGGAAGGTGATAGGTTCCAATTCTGGCAGGATTTTCGCCATGAAGGTGTTACAGAAGGTAAGATTTATAACCTAAAGTGGTTGTAAACCTCTGACATGAAATATAAATGTCGCAATTCAGAGCACTAAAGTTGGATACACAGTATACAACTTTTGTTGTTTTTATTTCCGTTAGATTTACTGTCAACTATGTAGTGCAAGGGCCTGTCTGATTGCATACAAATTAAAAGTGTTTAGGTTTGACTTCATATTATATGTTTTTTGTAAATCTAAAGGAAAAAAATCTAAAGAGAATTGTATAGTGTGTATCCAGCTTTAGTGTCATTTTTGTCTGTTGCCTCAATCCTCTGCTATCTGCATGAGTCAATTCTGACAGGTTTTGCTGACACTCAGAGGTAAGAAGGTGACAGGGGAGGGGAGCTCCAGCACAGAGCCTGTAACTGACCGCCTCAACTCTGTTCCTGTGAGCGATGAGAGTGCAATTTCAGCTCCCCATCCCCTTTTTCTGACAGCTCAGACAAGCATTATAAATTCTGAACTTTGAACCGATGTAGAGAAGAGAAGACTGCAGATAGACAGGTACACTGTCACCTCACCTGAGGCCAGTCACTTCACTGGTCCAGTCACTTCACTGAGTATATGTAAGGGTTTACTACCTCTATAAGCACAGCATACTAAAGTGGTTCTTAATTTAGTGGGTTTTTTTTCTCGAATAGTCTTCCAAGGCAGTATCCGAGAGATAGGCTTCTCCTCCCTAAAACAGGAAACACATTCGTCCACCATTATAAAACATTCAGCCTTGCTTGCGTGCCTCAGTTAGTTGTGTTTCCCACAGAGCACATGAGCTGCAACAAGAGAAGATCTTCAGCCTCTGTGCTGATTGCAGGGGACTGCCTTGCTAGCACTCCTGGCAACCCACTGATTTTGGGGGAGGCTAGCAGGGGCAGCATTTGCCCTTGGGCTGCCTGAGGTTTCGCCTCTGCAGGGAGGTAAGTAACCATCCCCCCATGCTGCATTCATGCCGTAGGCACTACCCCATGGTGCTGCCGCTCGTCCGCCAGACCTCATAGCTGGAAGGTATGCAGGAGCGCGGTTCTGGCCAACCCGGCAGCGTGGGTGCCTGTGGCCGTTCGTCTGGGGCACTCCACGCTGCTGTACTTACGCTTGGGTACCGACAGCGTTGCTGGCCGGCCCAGTGGGTGTACCAAGATGGTGCCGAAGCATCACTTCCGGTCACGCAGTTCCAGTCTGCGGCCATCTTGGTGGAGGCAGGAAGCTGGTCGCCATACCTCACTTCCGGTGGTGTCACTTCCGGCAGAACAGCATGCTTTTTCAAAAAAAAAAAAATTCAATGGGGGGGAAAAAATAAGGAGGGGAAAAAAGGGAAAGAGCAAAAACGACTCTGCAGGAAAAGAATGAGTGGCAACAGGTGCAGGAGAGTCCACCAACCTGCACAGGATCAGCTGGGGGCGGAGCTGGAAGCAGTTAAAAGGCCCTCTGTCAGAGGAGCATGTTGGCTGACCATGTCGGACACCTCTCCATCTTGCCCTGCAAATCCTGCTTGTCAGGACAACTCCAAGGTAAGCCAGAGAACTTAATTGTCACCTCTGTTTTATGGTCCTTGAATTTGCCGTACCGCCTGTAGTTCATTCATTCGGGTCCCTTTTGTTTGTTGTAGGCAAAGGCCCCAGAGGAAAGAAAGGGAAGAGCACTGGCAAGGCATGCGCCTCGTGTGGTCACCACTTTCCTCCCGAATGGAAGAAGCCGCCATGTCAAAAATGTATAGACAAACTAGTGGCAAAAGAGTCGCAAATCTACTTCAAAGACGTGTTCAGCAAATTCAAACTATAAGTAAGGGGCACTATCACACCATTGCAAGCGGCGATAGAGAAACAGGAGGCCCCTGCGGGCATTGACCAGGGTAGTGCACCTTCTACCAGCAAGGCAGCCACCCCAGCGGAAAGTGGGGAAGAGGATGACCCCCCCCCCCAGAGCCAGAAACTGAGTCAGAGGAGTCTGACTCAGAGTTGGAGGAGGAGTTATGCTCAGATTCTAAATATGCGAGGGCTTCTGCGCTACTCCCTACAGACAAACCAAAACACCAGAAACAAAAAATTCCGTTCCTCTATCAGTGAATAAATCACCCGAATATTAAATATATATAAATGTATTGTAAACCGACTGCTGCACTACCTATTATATTACACAATAAGCAGATGGATGGATAGTAGGGTACCGCGCAGTCAGCACAAAAACAGCAGAGTGCTCATATAAGGTGCCAGTATATAAGACTATACAATATCAATAAAAGGTGACTCAGTGCAAAAACAATATCATATATATATAAAAAAAAAAAAAATAATAAAGTGTCACAGTATCAGACGAAAATGAATCCGTAATGAATAAAGTGCCTCAGTGCAACAAATAACCAGAATATAGCAATGTACAATACAGCCTATTACAGCCTCACTAAAAGTGAGGGGTGAATAATTATATTAAATGAAAATGCAATATCAAAATCTGAAAACAGTTCAGCTTTTTTTCACCAGGTGGCGTAGTGCTTCAATAAGTGCTCAAGTGCATAAACAAAGTGCTTAAGATAATGCTGTTAGGACAAAGCAGTTCCAATAGCTTCCGACAGATGGTGTAGTGCAGGGATAAGCAATTAGCGGACCTCCAGATGTTGCAAAACTACAAGTCCCATCATGCCTCTGCCTCTGGGTGTCATGCTTGAGGCTGTCAGAGTCTTGCTATGCCTCATGGGACTTGTAGTTCTGCAACAGCTGGAGGACCGCTAATTGCATATCTCTGGTAGTGTATCAAAAACTCGTGCTGGAATGAATCCACAAACGTGCCTTGAATTGTGCTGTTAGAGTCGATCTGGTGGGTAGCTCTGTACACCACCAGACAGGCTCCTGTGACAGTATTCTCCACACCCGTGCTCTCAGAACTCTCACCTTAATAAGGCAGTTAATGCGCCTTGTATTGTAAATCACAGAACTGTAAACCACAGGTATTCCCCTTTAATCGCGTCCTCCAATCTCCTCCTCCTACTTCTATCAGGTCACTGTTAGGTCCGATCAGTGTATGATACTGACACTTCCCCCTCCTCCAGATCCTCATAACACTTCACAGGCTGCTCCTCTCCTCCACATCCAACATTTCTACTGCACTCTCCTACACACAACTCTGCACATTGCATCACCATGAGTGTGATGCAATGTGCAGAGTTGTGTGTAGGAGAGGAGCAACCTGTGAAGTGTCTGTGATTTCCAATACAAGGCACTTTAACTGCCTTGTTAAGGTGAGAGTTCTGAGAGCACGGGTGTGGAGAATACTGTCACAGGAGCCTGTCTGGTGGTATACAGAGCTACCCACCAGATCGACTCTAACAACACAATTCAAGGCACGTTTGTGGATTCATTCTAGCATGAGTTTTTGATACACTACACCAGGAGAGGGATGGAAATGATGTCGGCCTCAATACCACATGGGCGCAAATTCACATGAAGCCACAGCAGAACTACATTCTGACCCAGTGGGCATAAATCTATCATCTTTGGACAAGATTATTTTGGTCCCTCGAACGATCAAAGAAACCCTGCATTGGTGGCTCAGTGTGCTTCGTTATATAGAAGGGCGCAGATGGGCACAGAACAATCCGGTGCAGATCACCACGGACGCACTCTGGGATGGGGATCGCACATGGAGGGCCGCTGTGCACAAGGGAAGTGGGACTCCAAGATGTCGTGAGCCTTGTCAAACATGAGAGAGCTAAAGGCGGTAAGGGAAGCGCTGATAGCGTTCCAGCTGGCCATTCAAGGAAAAGACATCCATATCCGGACAGACAACGCCACAACAGTGGCATACTTAAACCGACAAGGGGGTTACAAGATCCCCGCAACTAATGACCCTAACAGAAGCTGTTCTACTATGGGCCGAGACAAATATTCGGTCGATCTCGGCCATCCACCTGAGGGGCACAGACAATACCCTAGTGGATTTTCTAAGCAGGAAGATGGTAAAGCAGACAGCATGGGCATTACACTAAGAGACTTTCTCATGGATTACGGAAATGTAGGTATTACCTGAAATTGATTCTTTTGCCACAAGGGCAAACGCGAAACTCCCAAGATTCTTCTCGCTGAATTACTCAGATGGCAGCAGCGGGATAGACGCGTTTAATCGGGTCTGGAATTTCTATTATTCCCTTTCTTATGCTTATGCATTTCCACCGACCGCCCTGCTTCCAAGGGTGATACAAAAGATCAGAAAAGAGAAAGTAACAGTAATTCGCATTGCGCCTTACTGGCCGCAAAGTGCGTGGTTTAGCCAACTGACAAACCTCAGCAAGCGACCACACATAACCCTGCCTGATTGACCAGACCTTCTAACACAAGAAACGGTCAGACACCCGGACCACAACATTTTCAAGCTTTCGGCTTGGTTCCTGAGAGGGTGAAGCTGCAAGCAAGAGGGCTGTCGAGCAGAGTTATCGACACCACCTTGGCCAGCAGGAAACCAGTTACCATGGCCATAATATGAAAAAGTAAGGAAGAAACTTACTTCCTCATACGAGAGCAATTGGGATCCGGGGCAGATAAAAACATGGCAACAAGCACTCTGAAAGTGCAAGTGGCGGGGCTGTCTTCTTTCACGGACAGCAGACTAGCAGAGGACCCACTCATCAAGAGGTTCCTATTCTCGCTAAAAAGATCCAGACTGGTGAAAGTGAACAGAACTCCGTCATGGGACTTGTCCGCAGTACTCAAGGAGTTCCTTTCCTCGCCCTTCGAGCCACTGGAAGACGCTACGGACAAACCCCTTACGCTAAAAACAACGCTCCTAGTAGCCCTGGTTTTGGCCAGGAGAGTCAGTGAGATGCAAGCATTATCAAAGATGGAACCTTACTGTGAGACCCACACGGATAGAATAGTACTTTCTCCAGACCCGGCATTCTTACCGAAAGTATCGTCCAGCTTCCATAGAACACAAAAAGTGGTCATTCTGTCTCTGCCTTCATCCATGAGCAGTGAGAAAAGGGAGACCTACAATAAACTGGATGTAAGGAGAATACTCATTACTTATTTGGAAAGGACTAAGGACTGGCGAAAAACTATGACATTGTTCGTCCTTCACTCGGGAGCGAACAAGGGGAAGCAGGCCTCCAAAAGCACAATAAGCAGATGGATAAGATTGGCTATACAAACGGAGTATGAGTCACAAGGGCTCATGGGCCCTGAAAGTGTCAAGGTCCACTCAACTAGAGTCTGGGCAACATCGGCAGCAGAGAAAGCGGGAGCGTCACCTGAACAGATCTGCAGGGCAGCGACATGGTCAAGTTTTGGTACCTTTTGTAAGGCATTACCGCATCGACCAGCTGTCCAGCCAAGACCAGTCTTTTTGACGCAAGGTGCTTCAGGCATTACCCCCACCCTAGTAAGTACTGCTTGAGACATCCTCTCGGATGCTGCCCTGGAAGACGTTTTGAGAAAAGAGTTAGGTACCTGGTAAACTCTTTTTCTAAGACCTCTTCCAGGGCAGCACTAGTTCCCACCCTTGTATTTATACAGGAGGATTATGGGGACGCGTTGGCTTACTGGAAGTTCTTCGGTGCTTTAATAATACTGAGGCACACAGGTAAGGTTGAATGTTCTATAATGGTGGACTGATGTGTTTCCTGTTTTAGGGAGGAGGAGCCTATCTCTCGGATGCTGCCCTGGAAGACGTCTTAGAAAAAGACTTTACGAGGTACCTAACTCTGTTTTTTTACCTAATACATTACCTGCATTAAGTGAAGGTCCTCTCAGTCCAGCACTGTGCCTGGTGGTGTGTCCACCACTTTAAGTTAAGCATGCTCCTTGTTAATCCACAAGCACTGAAGCACAACTTAATGGTTCTGCTGCTTCTCCCTTCCCCAGTCTGAACACCAGGGCACAGTACAGAGACTGTAAGGGCTGGTTCACACTGGTGCCATGCGGGAACCCTGCGAATCCACTGCGGTTTCCCGACTCGCAAGCAGTTCACACTGCCATATGCGAACTGTTGGGAGTGTCAATAGAATGCTAATGACACCCCCAAATAAGTTCGCATATCGCAGTGCAAACTGCAAACTTGGACAGGAATCGGATCATATGGGTGTGAACACCCATGCGATCTGATTCTGCTGCACACCAAAAAAAGGGTCTTGCGCGAGTTTAGTCCGAATGCGATGCAAATTCAGCCATACCATCTGTATGGCTGGAATCACATCGCACAGAGATCGCATGTGATTTTCACTGCAGTGCAGGCAGATACTGAGTCAATTTCAGGAACTTACCCTGCTCAACAAAACTTCATTTAAAAATGCATTAAAAGAGAAGTTTGAGATGTGAGGAAAAACAAACATATATTTTCACCCAGGTGGATGCCGCTAAGACCGAGAACTGAGCAATCAAAGACTGCTGATCACTCTGTTCTCGGTCTCCACACCCTCCTAATGTGTAATTTGCATGTTTCATTTTGGCACTGATCTACCATATAGCTGCCCAACCTCCTATTTTGTCAAGGTCTTCCTGTAATGATACTACATCCTTGGATATAGTATTGTGCATCCACAGGAATCTTGCCCCTTCAATCAACAAAATCTAGGAGGTCATTAGCATAGCCACTATGCCTCTCTAATTGGAATCTTAAAGCTGTTTCGCCATGTTCATGGGAATTGAAGAATATAAGGAAGAGACGCCACATGTCAACCACCTGGGCACGGAGTTTTTACTGCTGTATTAAGCAGAGAGAAATCTGTGACATACTGCTGCCTGCATTTTATTAACCGCTTCAGCCCCAGAAGGATTTACCCCCTAAATGACCAGGCCATGTTTTGCGTATTTTTTGCGTCACTTTAACGCACAATTGCGCGGTCGTGCGACGCTGTACCAACATAAAATAGATGTCCTTTTTTCCCACAAATAGAGCTTTCTTATGGTGCTATTTGATTACCACTGTCAGTTTTTATTTTTGTGCTAGAAACAAAAAAACGAGCGACAATTTTGAAAAAAAAATATTTTTTACTTTCTGCTATGATACATAACAAAAAAAAATGTAAAAAACTAATTTATTCATCAGTTTAGGCCAATATGTATTCTACTACATATTTTTAGTAAAATACATCCCAATAAGCGTATATATTGATTGGTTTGTGAAAAAGTTAGACAAAATAGGGGATAGATTTGGGGACTTTTTAATTTTTTTTTTTCTATTGTTTTTATTGGTAATGGCAGTGATCTGCGCTGTTTAATGGGACTGCGACTTTGCGGTGGAGAAATCTGACCCCAAATTACACTTTTTGGGGACCAGTGACATTTTTACATTGATCAGTGCTATAAAAACGCATTGATTACTGTATAAATGACACTGGCAGGGAAGGGGTTAACACTAGGGGTGATCAAAGTGTTAGCCGTGTTTCCTCAATGTGTGTTCTAACTGTGTGGGGGATGGACTCGCTGGGACAACACGGAGATCGATATTCCTGATTACTAGGAACCAGACGATCTCAGTGTTGTCTCCTGTCAGAACGGGGATCTGTCTTGTTTACAATGGGGATCTGCCTTTCTGTGGAGCGATCGCGGGTGGACCCACACACGAGAGCATATCCACGGTACCACATGCACTAAACAATGTACAGGTATGTTGTTTTGCGCAATAGAGCCGCCCTGCTGCAATATATATGCAGTGGGCGGTCTCCAAGTGGTTAATGGGCTGTAAATGGGGTCTGTAGTGTGGGGTAATCCTGCTCTATATGCAATGCACAAGGAGAGCGATCCACTCTACATTATGAGTCCCTCTTAATTTGTTTAGTATATAAATATTTGCTTCTAAGTATTTATTCAACTGTTTCCTTCATTTTTTTTACACAGGCCAAGCTGATTTGTCAAGCTAAAGACACTGAGCATGCAACAGCAGAGCGCAGTGTGCTGGAATCTGTCAGGCATCCCTTTATAGTGGATCTCATGTATGCATTTCAAACCCATGGAAAACTATATCTCATTCTGGAGTGTCTCAGTGGTAATTTTCTTTTTCCTTTCTTTCTTTCTTTTGTTTTTTTTTTTTCACTTCACAAAACTTAATAATTCTATTCAAGTATGTTTTCTTAAAGCAATACTAAACTCAAAACCAAAAATGTAATATATTGCATATATACTAACAAATTGAAGCCAAACTCCAGCTCACACTGCTGTTAAAGCATTCGTTTTTTTTTTGGGCTAAAGGTTTTACATAAATGAAAGCTAATTGTTGTAAGCACCCATCAGTTGTAATTGGTGTGTCCCAAACCGCTACATCTGCAGGGGAACTTTCTCTGTTAGAAAACAAAAGTTACTTGCCAAATCACCACCCAGATAGCAAGGATAACTTGCTACAAATTTGTGGCAGTGTTGAATTGTAAGTCTGTTAACTTGTTGCACATTTTCACTGACAAGTTGTACACTTGCAGAGCCCTTAAAGCACAAGTTCTAGTTGACACTTTTCCAATTTGTAGCAAATTTATGTGGCAAGTCTCTAACAAGAGCAAAGTTGCAGTGGTGAGTCTACAGCAAGAACTCTGCAAGTCTACAGCATGAAAATTCTGCCACAGTGATCCCTGTGGTGGGATGACTATTGCACAACATAACCAAACCAGAACCTGCTGCAGACTTTCAGAATGTTTGCAAAGAAAGTTGATCTGGAGTCATGCAATGCGGACTTGCTGCAATTGTGCAACAAACTTGTGAAGCCTGGCAAGTCTAACAATTGCTTAGCACATCATTTTCGAACTTTCAGCACAATTGCTTGCTATCTGGGCAGGTAAAATAATGGAAAAAAAGTCTAAAAAAGAAAACTGATACAGCCATCACAAATAAGGCAGGTAAACTGCAATATAATATGTGTTTGCTTTTTGGGTTTAATACTGCTTTAACTCACAAAAATACCTTCAATTGTTCTCAGCCTCTTCCAAATCTCCATCTTCCTTCTGCAACTGCAGATCAAATATAATCTAAGTTGGCGGCTTCCTTGGCTATAATGGATAGGGGGGTTAAATTCTGCTTTAAGGGCCAGTTCACACCACATGCAGTCCAGTTTTTTTCTACATCAAAAACACATGAAAAGTAGGTCATATGGTTTCCAATGGCATAGTTCACACCAGTGCTGTCAGTTCCAGGGCTTTCTAGTTCCAGAAAAAAAGTAAAACATGCTGAATTTTTCCTGCACTGGACTGTACTGGAATGCAGTAAAACACATCATTATTGCACTGATTTGCATCAAATATGCACCGGACCCCAGTACAGTGAGGAAAAAAACAGGAAAAAAGAAGAAAAGAAGCATCTGGAATGCATTAGGAAATGGATCAAAAACGCGTTAAAAACGCGCATGCAGAAACACATCCGGAACGGATCTGGAGTGTGTTTTTTGTGGTGTGAACCAGCCCTAAAACCAGTGACAGGTAGGGAAGGGGTTAGTGGCGTTAAACATGCAGCTTGCTACCCAGTGTACATAGATGGGCTCTCTGCCTGTCTCTGTATGGCAGCTTACAGTTGGTCTTCATTATATCCCAGTTTCATTATCTATGAAATGGAGGTAATTTATTTTTTAATTTGGCGCAGTAATAGGAGCACTTTGTAAAACTAACTTTAAAAACTACCCTTCTGTTTTGGTAAATCTACCAAAACTGATAGCAGGGCATTTTTGAACCTGGCACAAAATATTTTAAAGAGTGAAGCAAATGCTTTATTAAATTCCCTTCTATAAGTTGTATAAAGAGACGTAGTAGTAGTAGTATCCTTTAACCACTTCCTGACCAGGCCATTTTTTGTGATACGGCACTGCGTCACTTTAACTGACAATTGTGCAGTCGTGTGAAGTTGTAACCAAGAAAATCACATCTACAAACTACGGGATAGATTTAGAGACTTTTATTTGTTGTTTTATTTTTTATTTTACTGGTAATGGCAGTGATCTGCGATTTTTAGCAGGACTGCGACATTGTGGCGGACAAATCTGACCCCAAATGACAATTTTTGGGGACCACTGACATTATTACATTAATCAGTGCTATAAAAATGCAGTGATCAATCTAAAAAGGACACTGGCAGGGGAGGGGTTAACTCTAGGGGGTCATGAAGGGGTGAACTGTGTTCCCTCAGCATGTGCTAACTTTAGGGGGGGTGGGCTTACTAGGACATGACACAGATCACTGTTCCCGAACAGAGGGAATAGTAGATCTGTGTCATGTCCCCTGTCAGAATGGGGATTTTCCTTGCTTACAAAGGCAGATCCCCATTCTGCCTCTGTACCTGGTGATCGCAGGACGAGCTCCAGTGACGCCGGTGCGCTCCCGCTAAACCACATGCACAAACCGACGTACAGGTACGCCAGTTCACACCATCCGACCTGCTTGCCGCAGTATATCTGCGTAAGCCGGTCGGGAAGTGGTTAATTAGTATCTCAGACTACCTGCACCATTTTTCTTCATTTTTATTACTGTATGTAAGCATTAATTATTCTATATTGAATGGTATTGATTGTACTATCTCCCTTTATACTGTAAAGCGCTGAGCAAACTGTTGGCACTATATAAATCCTGTATAATAGTTTATTAACAGGATAAAATAAATAGGAGGATTAGTGCTTTTTATTTTTTTTTTTATTTTTTTTTAATGTAATTGGCTTTTTCCAAACTTGGTTTCTTTTCTAATGGCATTCCTCCATAGGCCCTGGTTCACACCCAATCCAACGTTCAAATCGTGTGATTTGAATTGAAATAGCACATTTTAAAGCCACATGTCAGTGCAACATCAGGTACAACTGGGCTGACATCTGTGCGACTTCATGCACAGATGTCTATGCAAGTCGCACCTGGAATCGCCAAAAGTAGTGAAGGAACTACTTTTTTTTTTTAATGAGTGCGGCACTGCAAAGTCGATTTGAACAGTTCCATTGCTGACAATAGGGTGCAGCTTATCATGCGATTTGGACCTATCAAATCGCATGACAAGTCCCACAGATGTAAACGGGGTTTAATTGTTGTTCAGTGAGTGAGTGTTGTCACCCTAGGACATGAAGTGTGTTACTGGCAGGGTTACCAGGTGTAAATAAAATAAAAGATAATGTAGCTGCCACATCCGAGGACTGGTTTGCTGCAATATGCCATTTTGTGTTCGTGAGTTTAGGTATACTCCAAAGCTTGACTCCTACCAAACCTTTTTATGCAGTATAAATAGTGTTAAATTACTTGCCCACAGGAATATCTCATTTTTTGGAGAACAAAGATTGTACATACCTTCCCTACTTTACTCCTCTACAGATTTCTGCTGTCTATTAAGTGTCTGGTGTCCTTTTAACTTTGTAATAAAAATGGGGTTGCACAGTCTGACTAGCCATGTAGCTGCTTTATACTGTACACTGGAATGTTAAGACTTTTGATGCAGCTAGCATAGGTTGTATGTCAGAAGACTGGCTGATCATAATGAGTACTTTTGGCTGTTAATGCAGGTGGAGAACTGTTCATGCACTTGGAGCGAGAAGGGATTTTTATGGAAGATACAGCCTGGTATGTATATCAATCAGCATAAATATAGTGTGCGTAGTGAGTCATTTGTTAGAATGCTAGTTTTATCAAGGTTTAATTTCTCTTATCACCTGATAAGGTGCACAGTATTAAACAGTTGGGTTATACTGTTGCCTATAGAAGGTTGGGACACAAACAGAAAAATCATAAGCCAGCCCCTGTATAACCCTTCCTGTGCCCAGTATGCCTCATATTTTTTTTTTCCACCTCTCAGTCTAATTGCATTTTCCCTAATCCTCCTGCAGGATAACACATGAGAGAGAGAATGGCTTTGGCCACTTAATATAGGCAGACAAGGCATACAGACCATGTTGTTAGTATACACAGGACTCCACCGGGTCCAAGTAGTTTTCCAGGTCCATCAATCTGAATGCTTCAAGTAAAGGGTGAGCAAAAGACATTCTTTTTCTTTCATAATAAGTCGTTCTCTTTACAACTGTTTTTCCTAAAGTTTCCTCCTTTCCTAGTTGGAAAGGCAACTATTCTCCTTTGTTTTTTGTGGACCTAGTGGCTTCCCCCCTGGACAGAGAGAAGACGGGTTGATGTTGATTTGAGTTCAGCTCAGCACAATATGGAGCACAATATGTTTTGTTTATTTGGCCAGCACTCCAATGCCCTTACTTTGTTGCAGTGACTGACAAAATTATTGTATATGTAGCTTTTTGTTACCAGATAGATATCATGTGGCACTAGGAATGGTGAGCATTTACACCCTTACTACTTCAGGTATGTCCAGTTCAGTTGCCTTCTTTCTCTATTCATCTTCCAGGATGGCACACCTGAGAGATGAGGCTCCTCCTCACAGGAAACACAATCAATTGACAGCTGTTTTAAGTCCCCGCCCTTCCCCTTGATCCTCAGTTTTTTGTGTTTTCTCCCTTACACAGCGAAACGTTTGTTTTCCAAGTCATCTTCCAGGACGCCTTACAGAGAGAGAGAGGCACCTAACCGGAAGCACATGATCCACATTATAAAAAAGACTGCTCACCAGTAGTACCTCAGTATATGTATTTCCTCCGGCCTGAAAGGAACTCTGAAGAAGTTTTTTCTCTGACCTTCGTGCTAGGCGGCCTCCCGGCTACAGCATCCCAGAACAGGGGCAGTGAACCTGGGGATGCATGTAGCTTAAGCTTGTTCAGGCTGCCCTGGAAGGGAGCCTTGAATTTTTACTCCAGCAGACCCCCCTCTCTCAATGGGAGTCCGGTCAGCAGCATGCCTGTAGTTCAGGTACACTGGTAGTGTGGGACTTTGACTCAGGTGAATCCTCCGGGGGACAGTGTGGACTAGTAGTGTCCTAATATATTTTGGAGCTGGGTTGGCGCTGCCCTGAAGAGCTTTATGACTAATAGGGTTTTGTATGCGTGTGTTTATGGGTAAAAAATAGAAGTGATTATTTGGTGTTTTCTTAAATCCTTAACCTTTTAAATCACGACTGTGTCATATTGAACCGTGCCAAGAAGTAATAATAATAAATAAATATAAAGTGCCCTAACGTGCTATAAATGCTGTCAGAATTAATAATAACAGATGGTAATCAATATACTGTCATATAACCTTAAAAAATTATTTAAAAAATTGTATAGGTGTATATAAAATATAAATTGTATCCCAGTGGTTCCTGATACGTGCAAATAGTATGATGAGTATATAAATGTCTATTATTGACCGATAAGAAATGATAGTTAAATCAATAATTAATCAAGTGTCCTTTAACCACTTGAATACAGTACGTTTATACCCCCTTCCTGCCCAGACCAATTTTCAGCTTTCAGCACTCTCACACTTTGAATGACAATTACTCTCTCATGCTACACTGCACCCAAACAAAATGTGTATCATTTTTTTCACACAAATAGAGCTTTCTTTTGGTGGTATTTAAGAACCTCTGGGTTTTTTATTTCTTGCGACATAATTGAAAAACTTTTTTTTAGTTTCTGTGATAAAATTTTGCAAATAAGTAATTTTTGTCCATAAATTTTGGCCAAAACCTATACTGCTACCTATCTTTGGTAAAAATAACCCAAATAAGTGTATATTATTTGGTCTGTGTGAAAGTTATAGAGTCTACAAGCTATGGTGCAAATCATTGAAAATTGATCACACCTGATGCACTGGTGGCCTATCTCATTTCTTGAGGCCCTGAAATGTCGGGAAAGTACAAATACCCCCCAAATTACCCCTTTTTGAAAAGTAGACATTCCAAGGTATTTAGTAAGAGGCATGGTGAGCTTTTTGAAGTTGTACTTTTTTCCCACAATTCTTTGGAAAATTAAGAAATTATTATTATTTTTTTTTTTGCACAAAATTGTCAAAACAACAAGTTATTTCTCACACACAGCATATGCATATTATTATTAAAGAATTAAAAGGTTTCTTAACACCCTTTTTTCATGTTGAAGTTTTTCGAGTGGTACGGAGAATGATTTATGGAACCTTACAGATGAAAAGTTTTTCCCCATTAAACCCCCCATAAACATGAAAGGGCTGTAAAGTCCCGGAGTTCTTTACTCTATCCGGTGGTCACGTAGTCCACACTAGTTAAAAGTTACTAAACGTGGTATCGAACATCTGAGATATTGAAAGTGTGTCTGGTTTATTATATGTGAATAAACCCAATAAAAATGGTTTCTATCCATCGTCATATCCAAAACCGGTTTTAAATACCTGTTTTTAA
>BLSH010273705.1:71261-82255 GCA_018402905.1 Glandirana rugosa | reverse complement strand
CCACCAGGTACCCGTCGGAGGATGTGTCGTTCCCCCCCCCCCCCCTTAGGGACAACATTAGGAGGCTGCCCATGGACCACCAGGGAGAATATCTGGAGGCCGCCTAGGGACCGCCAGGGAGCCCATACTAGACCACTAGGTAAGGGGCATACAGTGCACTGTAGGGATGGCACTGTGCCCATATGTGATGCCTGCCAGTACCATCCCTAACAGTGCTATATGCACCAGTGCCCACCAATACCCACCTGTGCCACATATCAGTGCCCACCTGTGCCACCTATCAGTGCCCACTTGTGTCACCTATCAGTGCCCAGCAGTGCCACCTATCAGTGCCACCTATGAGTGCCACATATCAGTGCCCGTCAGTGCTGCATATATGTGCCCCATCATCAGTGCCACTCTGTACTGCCTCATCAGTGCCCGTCAGTGTAGCCACATCAGTGCCCGTCAGTGAAGGAGAAAATGTACTTATACAAAGTTTTGTGACAGAAACAAAGAAAAACGTTTTTTTTCAAAATTTTCGGCCTTTTTTTATTTGTAGCGCAAAAAATAACCGCAGGGATGATCAAATAACACCAAAAGAAAGCTCTATTTGTGGAAACAAAATTATAAAAATCATGTTTGGGTACAGTGTCGCACGACCGCGCAATTGTCATTCAAAGCGCAAGAGCACTGAAAGCTGAAAATTGGTCTGGGTGGGAAGTGTTCTAAGTGCCTGGTTATTGAAGTGGTTAAGGATACACAACAGGGGGTTGTTGGTTGCGCGCCAGGGAGATGCGGTATTGGGGACCCTTAGCACTTGTGCGACTTAGAAATCCCACGGTCACAGCAGCAGTGAAGGTTGATGGTCGCCCTGGGGTGGCTTTCTGCACAGCAGAAGTGCACCTTGAGCCTGGGCCAGGGGTAGTACAGAAACTGCCTCTGGGAATCTGTGCAGCATCGCAAAGTCGGTGTCGTGCTGATTCGGACTGTGCTGTTGGCATGTTGAGTCGCATGCTAGGTTGCTTCAATGTGATCCTAGGCTTAGGGCTGTAGTATCTCTGCTCGAATTTAGTATATTGCTAGTCCTTTATGGCCTATATTTATTGCTTCAGTGTCTGCATATCAGAAAAACATAGCAGTGAGCACTGTGTTGTTTGTTCTGTGTGTCTCTTTGGTTTACCTTGCTGCTCCTTAAGAATACACAACAGGGGGATATTGGCTGCACGCCAGGGAGATATGGTACTGGGGACCTCTTCGCACTTGTGCCATCTAAAAATCGCACGGTCACAGCAGTGAAGGTTGTTTGTCCTTCTGGTTTGGGTTCCTGCCCAGCAGGAAATACATTTTGAGCCTGGATCAGGTGTAGTACAGAAACTGCCTCTGGGAATCGGTGCAGTATCGCTAAGTCGGCGTCGTGCTGATGTGGATTGTGAGATTTGGCATGTCGAGTCGCATGCCAGGTCGCTTCAATAGGAACCTAGGCTTAGGGCTGTGGTATCTCTGAGAATTGTTAGATTGCTGCACATCAGACATACATAAAATTAAAGATTGTCTGTGTCTTATGTTCCATATGTTACTCTGGGGCACATCAGAAATGCACAACATTGGAGTTGGTGTCTTTTTGGTGTTTATATTGATCTTATTACTATTGCTGCCTTGGTGACTGCATATCAGAAGGGACACAGTTTTGTCTATTCAGGTGTAGGGAAAGCCATGGGTTGGATGTGCCTTCTAAACCCACAGATCAAGCTTCTGTTAATCTATTACTCTTAAGGAGGCCTCGCTTTAGTCTTCATTGACGTAAAGATAAAAATGTATAAAAAGGGGTGTCTGTCAGGGAGCCCATTCTTAGATGTATTCCCGTGAATAGAGTAGTGTCAAAACAGACCTTCTTATTGATCAATGTAGTGTCCTTGTCTTACTAGACAGGTATCCGATTAGTCCTTCTAGTGGCTCTAAATAGCACCTACAGGCCCAATAGGCCATGGTTGTTTGATGATTGAGACAGGCAACATTTCTAACCTACAAGTTTAACCTGTTTTATGATTCCACTTTTTTTTTTCATTAAATATTTTTTTTATAATTTTTTTCCAATTACAAAAAAAAAACAAAAAAAAAACACACAACATACAAAAATACAAAATACATTCCCCAAAAAAGGGAGAGGAAAAAAAACTGCACCATCTTTTCCTATCATATATGTACATAATTATATAATTTTCCCAAATTGTTCCTTTTAACTGTTACTTATAGCCCCTTGTCAGTTCAAACTTAATATTCATCCTCTTCTCTACTTGGTTCTAAGGCTTCATGCACATAGGACTTGGAAAAAACAGCCAAAAAACATCAGTAGCTTATCAGGGATGTTTTCAGCTTTTACCAGCGTTATATTACTGCCTTTTTTTTTTTTGCATTTTTTCCCGTTTTTAAAGGGCCAGCGTGTGTGTGTGTTTTGTTTTTTTTTTCTTCAATTGGTCTAAAACGTCCAAAAAATTTGGGGATTGACATTTTTGAGCGTTTTTGGATGTTTTCAAGTGTTTGAACGTTTTTACAGCTGAAAACAGTCCAAAAAAACCCTCAGCTCTTTGGTGTGTGGATGAACTCATAGGAGAACATGATGGAGGGTTTATTGACTGTAGAAAAAAAACATCTGCAGCTGAAAACCGCTGCTGCAAAACAGTCAAAAAACGTCTTGTGTGCATGAGGCCTAATAGTGATACAACATTTATCACTTGAATGTATCTATTTAGATTTATCATAAAAATGTATGTATACACACATCTTTAGTTTTTCCCCTACAAGAGTTTATCTCATTTACAGTTATTCTCTATTTCTTCTACTTATTCACCCAATTACTCAGCTATATACCTGTATTAGATGCTAACCACCAAAACCAACTTTTTTGGGGGCTTCTCCTATGTCTATATGCCAGTCTCTCCCGGTTTTAAGATCAATAGCTTCGGTCCATTGTGTTATTGTTGCTGGGGAGTTTGATGTCCATTTTTGTAATATTCATTTACGGGCCATGTACATTGATCTTATCCACATCTCATGCATTTTTATTGGAAGGATATCTCCTGGCATAATTCCCAGCAATGCTATTTTTGGATTTGGTTGTACCTGTGTAGAGCATAGTGTATTTAGGGTATCAAATTATACTCTCCCAATAACTAAATAATTTGGGGCATCGTCACAACAACATACCCGTATCATTAATACATCTTGGGCAATTTGATGTTGTTGCTTTGTCCCAAGAATATAACTTTAAAGGGGTATAATGGGATCTGTGGATAATAAATAATTGAGTCAGACATTGTGACAAGGACAATGATGCTCTAAATAAGTTTTTCAAAGCTTTGATTCCATCTTTAAGAGTCCACCTAGATCCTGCTGATATACCTTCATCAGGCATCATGGAGTGGAGGTAAAGCTCACTGTGGAACCGAGCGTTCGCCAAGAAGGTCTTGCAGACAATGGTCCCACCTAAGGTAGGCCTGAGGTTACTTGATTATCCTCTCAGGTGTGCCGTCCTGGAAGATGAATAAAGAAAACTACCAGTTACTTAACAGTAACTGTTTTTCTAGGAATTTTTCCAGGACAGCAGGCCTACTTCCCGTCCATTGGAGAAGGGAAAATGGTAGAACATGAGAAGGTGAGTACTTATGTGAAATCATTTCCCTTACGAACCGAGTTCAAGAGTTACTTTTCTACAAACTGAGGATCAAGGGGAAGGGTGGGGACTTAAAACAGCTGTCAATTGATTGTGTTTCCTGTGGGGAGGAGCCTCTCATCTCTCAGGAGTGCCATCCTGGAAGATTCCTAGAAAGAGTTACTGGTAAGTAACTGGTAGTTTTTCCCCTCTGCAGTCTGTGCAGCAGCAGCTGGTTCGGCCGGCATAGTCCTCGTGTTTGTGAGAGCAGCCATTTTACTTATCCCAGCATGGGACCCCTTGGTCAGACTGACAATGTGTTACCACACATTTCAGATGACTCTATGAGAAATCTCCCCCTTGGATCCCTAGGAATCCATTTATATCTTAGGGATAAGAGTGTATAAATACAATTCTATTTTATGCCTGCTGGACTGTATTTTATGAACGTTTGGTTCCAAAGTGACCCTCCATACAGATGATGGGTGCAATTGCACTTAATTGATTGATGTTTTACTTACCTGCTGTTTATCTGATCTTGGGAACCTAGGCTGCATTTGTTTCACAGTGACTTGCCTCTAGTAGAATTTTTACAATCTCCTGAAGAAGCGGATATTCGTGCAACATGTAGACCATATGTAAAATTACTGTACAACTAGAATTTGTAGCACCAGCTCCGGGACTCCATTTTGGTGGTTCTGAGGCTATTGGATTGGATAGCACTATAGATTGCACATAGAATGATTGATTTTTTATAGGTTTAAAATATTTGACGCTTGTTAGAAATAAAATTTGTTAATTTTATAAAATTGGTGCCTGTAAAGTCCACCTTTTCCCCTCATTTGTAGTTCTAATATGGTTCAGATTCTGGATGTTGGCTCTGTAGGCATTTGTGTGTTCTTGATAAGTGATGATCAACCCTTTCATCAAGTACCTCCAACAGGCCATGTTTTGGGATTTTCTCTTAGATAAAATAGCTCTCCAAAATACCAAGCCATTGACTCTGATTTAAAGCACCTGTGCAAGATAAAGGAAAACCTGCAAACCTGGCCTGTTGGGGATACTTGAGGACAGGGTTGAGAAACACTGTTCTAGATGGTTTCTAATAGGTTGGATCTGTCACTTGCTGTTGCCCATCCCTTATTTGTCTGCTTTTGGGTGCCCCAACGGTTTCTGAGCTCATGTGTCTGGACGATTGGAAGAAATACGATTTTTGAGGTTACTGTGAAACCTTTTTTTTCATCAGTCAACTGAGGGAAACCAGTCCCATCATTTTTTGTGTTTTTTTTTTTTTTTGATGGTCCTGTGTCTTGCTGGTTCTGTGTATTGCTCACTAAATTGAGGCATGCTGAGTAGAGGAGAAGTTATACAGGGGCTGGTTTATGACTTTTACAGTTTGCCAGCCACTCAGCCTCCTGTAGATGGCTGTATAACCTAACAGTTTCTGAATTCTTGTGTCCCTCAACGGACTCCAAGATAAAGAATTCATGGTAAGTACAAAAAATTATTATTTTTAAAGTGATTCTAAAGATAGAAGTTTTTTTTAGCATAATGCATTCTCTGCATTAAAATAAACGTTCTGTATTCAGCTCCCCCTAAATACTTAGCTGAGGCCGAACTCGATCCAGTGCTGTGCCCGAGAGCAGCGTCTCTCTCTTTCCTCACTGGCCATGGAGGAAGCGGCAGTGGGAGCCATTGGCTTCTTCTGCTGTCAATCACAGCCTGTGAGGAGGCAGTGGGGGTGGGGCTGAGCCACACTGTGTGTATTAATGGAAACAAACAGCTTGGAGTGGGATTGAGCCCGCATGAGAGCGCCCATAGCAAGCAGCTTGCTATGGGGCACTGAGAAGAGGGAGGAGCCAGGAACGCCAGCAGGACACCTAAGAAGTGGAAGATCAGGCTACTCTGTGCAAAACCATTGCACAGAGCACATAAGTATATTATATTTGTTATTTTGTTTTAAAAAAATTCCCTTTACGATCACTTTAGGTATTTATTTTTTGCTTGTTTCGCAGCTTCTACTTAGCAGAGATTGCTTTGGCTCTTGGACACCTGCATTCTTTGGGGATTATCTACAGGGACCTGAAGCCAGAAAATGTCATGCTTAGTGCACATGGTATGCCTAAGACTTTTTAATTTGCTTTATGTAGACATATTAAAAGAAACAGCCACCCCATACTGATTACTTGTTTGGTGGGTATATACACCCACACCAGCTGTATATTTTAGTAAACCTAAATAATTTTATAATACAACCCTCTCGTGGTGTCTTCTTGACCAATTTCTCCCTTTTGTTGCATGAGTGCTCCTATTTAGGGGAATTAAGAAGGGATTGGCAGTCATTAGCATACAGCCCTGACACCTCCTTATTCACTGGTTGCATTTTTATTATAGCTGAGTATGTGTTTTCCTTTAGGTCACATTAAGCTCACCGACTTTGGAATGTGCAAGGAGTCCATTCACGGGGACAGTGTGACGCACACATTCTGTGGAACTGTGGAATATATGTATGTATTTGACAGCCTATGTTGCACTAGAATTGAGAAAAGGGAATACCTGAAGGCTTATTCGGTAAGCCACAGAGCAGTAACTAACCTCAACCAGTCATATTCCCATTTTTGCTCCCTACTACACACCAGAGCGTTAAAGGAAAAATCGTATAACCAGGGGCATTGCAGAGTAGTCCTCTTTTTCTGAAAGTTGGAAATGCAATTATGTGCTGTGTGTTTTGGACGTTTCAATGTAGTTACAGCTGTAAGAAGTGATATAAATGTTTGTTAGCAAAGCTTTGTAGACACCAGGCACATTGCATACCCCTTCTAGCCAGCAGTGAGCTGTCTCTGATTCAGATCCCTATGCATGCGCACTCCCTCTTCCCTGTTGCAGTAGATCTGCACTCAGCACTGCTGTGATGGAAGAAGCCACAGACGGCTCCTGTAATCGTGGAGATGAGCAGTAATGGCAGGGATCATCTTAGTAAAGATCTAGCAGCAAGGCAGGATGCGGGGACTCAATCTCTGAGAGTTTTTGGCCAGGCTTCGGGAGGTACATAAATGGCCTACTCCTACAGCGGGAGCATTATTCAACTTTAATCAAAGCTGCACAGTTGTGTTTTTTTTTTATCTATAGGCATCCCTTACCTGCATAGGTAGTTTTTTTTTTTTTTTTTTTTTTTTTTTTTTTTTTTTTTTTGTCTTTGAGAAAGGTGAAATAACCCTTTTAATGGTATTTGTTTGTGGTTTAACCTTGGCCTACAAACTGCTGTTATTTCAGAAGAAACTGATTCATGACAGCCAAATGCATATTCAACATTAATGCATCTTTGTACCACAATCTGTGCAGAGATTTGCAGTTAGATTATGGAAGATATATCCCACCTCTACAGTATATTGTCTGTAGCCCACATTAGAGAGCATCCGCCTTTAATAAGATAAGTAGGTTGATTACGTAATATAAGATGTACTTATGAATTAAGTAAATGCTAATCATTTACCTTTTGATTCTAGGGCACCTGAAGTACTTGCACACAAAGGACACAACCGAGCAGTAGATTGGTGGAGTCTGGGGATTCTCTTGTATGATATGCTAACCGGCTCAGTAAGCATTCTCTGATGCAAGGTTAACTGTCTGAATATTGCTAATGATTGTCTAAATATGAAAGCGGTATTAAACATAAGTGCAAACATTTTATTGTATTGTAGCTTAACAACTAGATGTGATGGCTGGATTGGTAATCTTTCCTTTATTTTCACCTGGTGATTCAGCCATTAAGTCTGTTGTTTTTCAACAGAACAAGCTGTCCTTCAGATGTAGCAGTGAAGCCTAGTACACACGACTAGCGTGCTCTGGTTGTAGCTACTGTACTAACAATCCAATGTTAATACAGCAATCTCCCCTGCTGTGCTATTGTTCTGACAGGGGGGCGCCCCCCCACCAGAACACTTCGGTCAGCGTTCTCCGCCGTTGGCAGAGAGCGCTGATCAGGAGCCAGTCGGCTGCTGGTTTTATGGCCGGCTTCTGTCGGACCGACTGCCATACACACGGGCCGAATGTCAGCTGGTTTTTACTGAACCAGTCGGTGTCCCCCCGACATTCAGCCCGTGTGTGCTAGGCTTTACAGGGCTGAAACAAACCATTTACCACTGACCAGGGTGCTTATAATGATCAGATTTTATTTATTCATGTAAAACCTTGATCCCAAAAGGAACTAAACTGTTGCTGTAACTGCATAAAAAGCATTACCTGGAGTGTGGCTTCAATTTGTGTTTCTAAATCTGCTAGTACGTCTAACACTCAACCCCTCCCCCAGAGGTGTCTTTCTGTGCTCCTTCATCCAGAGTGAAAGCAATCTAATACAGGAGGTGTGCTACTAATCAGAGCACAAGGTGACAATCGGAGCACAATGCAGCCACCACATCTAAGGACTTCTAGGCTGCAATATATTAAATATTTGGTTTGGGATTTAATAATGTTATCTTTCCAAAGCCTAGGATAATCTACAGAACTTGATAGCTTTTGAAACAAATATATCACACTGCCAGGATTTCATAATGTCTATAAAAGTTTTAGCTATAGACCTATTTTTATCAGATACCTTGTTGTTACTTTTCATAACTGGATGGAGATAAATATAAATTCTTTGGCATGTAAAACCGCTTTGTTTACATGAATTTTATCTGTGTTTTAGCTGTGTGCCTGGATTTCAACTCTAAGGCTAGGTTCACACTACTGTGGCTGCGATTTTATCCTATAGTCAATTGTGTAGTGCCACTTGGTTGCATTTTAGATTTGGTCTGTATATTCTAAGGGGCCAAAATTGTGCTGGAATCACACCAAAGTAGTACAGGACCTTTTCGAAAACCGTGCCATGCTGTGCTGCATTGATGTGAACGGACACCATTGAAAACGATGTCATTGTAATGCGATTTTGTGCGACTCAAGTCATATCTGAAATCGCACTAGTGTGAACCATGCTAAAAGTTTCTGGGGACTACTCTGCAAGTAGGAGGGGTTTGCTACTTAAGCACAGACCTGCCTGAACAATATGTAACTGACCCCGTGTCTCTTCCCTTTTTTTTTTTTCCTGTGTGATGAACAGCCACCTTTTACTGGAAATAACAGGAAGAAAATCATTGACAAGATTCTAAAGGGCAAACCAGTCTTCCCACCATACCTGACACCTGATGCCACCGATCTCCTAAAGAAGGTAGCCTTGAAAGTTTCAGGCAAAATAAATTATACATTGTAATTTTTAAAGTGGAACATCAGTTAAATTGTTACTTAATACCAGAGCATTGGCCTGCAATATTCCTAAAGCTTAGTACACACAGGCCGAATGTCGGGTGTCACAAAACTTCCAGGTTACCCGGATGTAAACGGCGCCAGTTTTAAGAATCAAAAGATTACTAATCTTGGTGTGGTCAAATGCTTATAAGGGCAGAGGAGGGAGATCTCTGTCACATGCCTATTGCTGTCACAAGGGATGCTTACATTCCTTGTGACAGCAATAAAAGTGATGAAAAAAATGAAATAATGAAAGCAGCAGTGTAAAAAAAAAAAAAAAAAAAGAAGCTTTTAAAGCCGCCCCCCCCATGCTCGTGTGCAAAGGCGAATGCAGGTGATGGTCCCACACACATGCAAACAACGATAATTCCACACATGAGGCATTGCCGCAAACGTCAGATCATGGGCATACATACATATACATACTAGGGGGAGTACAACTGGGGGAATCCCATAGTAGAGAAGGAATAAGGGTTGACGCCAAAAGAACACTGGGGAGCCCTTAAGTGCCTGTAAGCTGTCAATAAGGTAGGGAGTACATAAAAGATGCAAAGGAATGTATAACATAAACCCAGAGATAAAAGCAATGATAAGTTAGTCCATATCAAGAGTCCATGTACATCCATAAATCAGATCTAAAAGTCCATATAAAAGGATGTGACACCAGTGGGATGGATCCGTACTTAGGGGCAGCTGCCTGAAGAGCAGAAGCAACTCTGTAGGAATAGGAGAATGGGGGGAGACAGGAGCACCAGACAGTGCAGTATGCCATCAGAGAATTTATTAAAAGCAAGCTAGATGCATACTCACAGGTGTGATAAAAAACAAGCACATCATAAGAAGTCCGGGCCCAGGGCCATGTCACTTGTTCCAGGGCTGTGGTCTTGCTGGGGGTGCGTATGCTGATGAGCAGATGGAGGCTGTGCTGTGGTGGAACACACTGGGAGCAGGAAGTACCAGAACCAGGAAGTCCCGTGGAAGAAAGTGACGTCATTGCTGTATCAGGCCAATGGGATTACGCATTTCAATGCACTCTGCATTTTCCTCAGATCCTACCTATGTGTACATGGGATTGTATGGTTATATATTTTTTTTCTTTTTTTTTTTTTTTTGTTGAACTAAATGGACCTGTGTCTTTTCTCAACCTGACTAACTATGGGCAGTAATTCAAGCACCAGACCTCCTGTGTAAATCTAAGGATAGTAAAAATGTATGTTATTTGTCACCATTGCATGGGCGTGCGCAATTTTAAAGCATGACATGTTTTATATCTATATAATCAGCATAACATCATCATGTATTGTGTTTTTTTTCATTAAGATTCAAAAAAGTGTGTTTTTGCTCAAAAAAATTGCATTTGAAAAACCACTGTGCAAATATCAGGTGACAAAAAAATTGCGAAACCCACCAATTTATTCACTAGGGCCGCTGCTTTAAAAAATATATATATTATATATTTTGTGGCGTTCTGAAAGGCGAGGTGATCAATGGACGTTATGTTTCACCTCGCATGCATTCACTTTTAGGAAACTAAGGTGGAATCTGGTCCGGGTTTTACCAGCCACCTTGGCAGGGTTGGTTCTGAACCAGATTTTGCAGGTCTGGATCAGATGATTTGCTCTGGCCTGGGACTAGGGATCCATCAAACCTGAGAGAGCTTGAACTGAAGTTTGCTTTATGACTGAAACAAAAAAAGTTTTCATTTTCTTTGTTTTGTGGGTGACTGGGAGAAGCCCTTCACTGCTCAGTTAGGGAAACTGAAGATGTTTAGTAAGAGCCTGGATGGCAAGGATTTATTTTCTGTTTTGTTTGTTTTATTTTCATGCAACCTTTTAAAATAAAACTGGCTACAAGTCAGCTTACAAGAAAACCTGCCATTTGGACTGCGTTTTTTCCTTCCTTAATCCTTCCTTTTTTTTTTTTTTTTTTTTTTTTTTTTTAATTGGTTGAAAAAAAGTCTTCAATATTATCCTACCAATTCCGACACTTTCCAGGATGACGTACTCCATCAGAAACGATTAATTATAACTTCTGAAAAAAAGTTGGTTAATTTTTTTTTTTTTTTTTTTTTTTTTTTTTC
>BLSH010273705.1:47082-59148 GCA_018402905.1 Glandirana rugosa | reverse complement strand
AGTAAATAAGAATATAAAAATAAATATATGGAAACGCATGTAAACAAAACGGTCCTAGACATGAGTTTCAAATGCCTCTGAACTGGCATCTGAACCCATTTTTTTGCGTTCCAAAAAAAGACTTTAAACTCAACTGCCTGGAAAGGACCTTAAAAGATGCTGTGTAAATGTACTGATAGGATAATATAGAGGAAAGTTCAGGGGCAGCTGAAAAAAAAGCCCAAATGCCTCTAAACGTCCATTTACCAGCAGCAGTGTAAATGAGGCCTAAGTGGCACCTCAATCACAAGGCCACCCACTACAGCAGGAACACTCCCACCCAAAAAACCACCAGGGCAATACAAACCGCTGCACGCACAGCAGTAGTCCCATCATGCGGCCAAAAAGCATATAACACCCAAAAATGAAAATTGTATCAAAAAATATAAATAAAAATATAAGAATAAATGATAAAACAGGAGAAAAATGTCACCAGCCCACTACATTGTTTACAAACCTTAATGATCTAAAATAAATGATAAAATTGAAAATTTTGAAGGAATAAGAAAATACATTACTTGAATAAAAAATACAAACATATTAAAGGACATCACTATATCAATTGGTAATAACATCCCAAATTTTCAAATACCTATTTTTACCAGGTAAACAAATCTGTTAATGAAACGTTATTTCCCATGCCACATTTAAGTCAAACAGAACATAGGTTTTACGGTAATAGATCTAGTTGGTCTCTAAATGGGAAATTTACCTTCTGACATGACTACCCTTGACCTAGTTTGTAATTTCCTTACAGTTCTTCCAATATATTGATAACCACAAGGGCAAATAATCGTGTAAACAACATTCTTTGTATTACACGTGACAAAAGATCATATATCATAAGAACCTTCTGTTTGATTGGAGGTAAAGGACGTTCATTTTCTATCTATAAAGCTATTTACACTACAGACCTCATATTTGTGACAAGAAATTACGTTTTTTAGGGGGATTAATAACATTGGGGGCTGTCAAATTCCGCAAGAAAGGAGCCCTTCTAAACACTACATCAGATGTCCCAGAAATTAAAGGGCCCAGAACCGAATCATTTTCCAAAATGAGCCAATGCCTTTTGATCTTTTTATTGTCCATATTCTGGACAGAGTAAGACATAAAAAAGACCCAATTAAATTTATCTAAATCAGAAGGGCTCTTAACTTTCTTGGATAATAAACTTTTCCTCTCTCTGGAGGCCACCTCATCTATAACAAAATCTAGGTCAGCTTGATCATAACCTTTCTGTATGAACCTCATTGAGAACATGTGAAGACTGGAACCAAAACTCTTCAATTTTTAAAACAATTACACCTTAAACGTAGAAACTTACTTTTAGGAACTGATTTAAGCCACAATGAATGGTGGCTACTAGTTTTATCTAAGCAGGAATTCCTATCGGTCTAGAGTTTCGCTTATGTGATTATTTTAGATACAAATACTGCTCATTGGAGTTCTCATTATTTGTTGTTTTTTTTTGTATGCACCAGTTTGTAAATAAGGAAACGTAAGGGCCAGTTCACACAGGGGCGACTTGCGCTCCGACTTGTGTCGCCCCAAGTCGCTTGACATCTGAAATCCCATTGAAGTGAATGGGAGCTGTCTTACTGTACACTACTGAAGTCACTCCGACTTCAAGGCGACTTCCATTGAATTCTATGGGCACAAGTCGGATAGAAGTTGCCTCCAAGTCGGATCCCCCATCTATATTGAAGCGACTTACAGGAAAAAGAAAATAATTTACACAGTTACTCCCCCCGAATTACCCAGGCAACCCCCTCCTTCCCTTCTCTGATTGGCCACAGGCAAAGTGGCCTGGCATGGAGTCGCGTTGTAAGTCGCCCATAGTCATGCTGAAGTCACCTTGAAGTCACGTTGTAAGTTGCCTAGCAAAGTCACGCCAAAGTAAGATCGCCCCTGTGTGAATGTGGGCTTATGAAATCACTTTACCTTTTTAGGGGCCGGTTCACACTTCCGCGACTTATGTGGCAAAGTTGCAGTACACGTTGTACCCTATTACCGGCAAGGGAACCTTTCTAATCAATGTGACTCAAGTCGCTCCGACTTAGAAAAAGGTTCCTGCACTACTTTGGGGCGACTTCATCACGACTTGCATTGACTTGTGTTAAGAAGTTGTATGCAAGCCGCAATGAAGTCGCGCAGTTATGTTGGCTTCAAAGTTGCGCTGGTGTGAACCGGCACTAAACATTTAAGAAATTCGCCCATTAAAGCTAACTATTGAGTAAGTGTTTAGAAGCATAAAATTGAAAAATAAAATCGCAAAAAGTAGAGCATCATATTGACTTTTTTTGCACCTTCAGCTAAATGTTTTAAGTTCTCTTTCATGGTATAGACATTGCAGGACAGCTGCAGTTTTGTGCTCTCTTCATACAATATAATGTAGCGATTGGTTTGCGGCAAAAGTTGAGATGCCTGTGGACGTGTAATTTTCCACTCTGCACTGCTCTGCCTTTGTTTAGCACACCTCAATCATACAATTGTGCTCTTTAGCTGCATGTGGTATATGTGGTGAGTGCTTCCTGCTCTACCAAGCTGCAGCCAGCTCATATATCTGCATCCTGTTGTGTTTTTCTGATGAGGCGTATGTGTGAATTTTCTGTTCTTTTATAGTTAATTTTGGTGTTGCTTTAAGTGAGCTTGCATACCACCTTACAGCCCGTCTTCATTTAACCCTTAAAGTGGAACTTCACTCTCTCAATCGGACTATTTTTAATCCTTATGCTGCTAGCATTCGTAAATGGATAAGAAAGTATATCATAGTTGTTTTAAACTTTTTTTTTTTTTTTTTTACATTTCTGTCATACATCCCAGGAGTCTTCAGGAGAGGAAGGAGGGTTCTCAGCTCAGCCTATGCCTGAGCTCAGGGCAGATGGATTTCAGGAAGTAAATGATACGCAAATCCTCTGCCCTTACTCAAGATGGCCATGGCCACAAATGTTAGGAGGGTGTTTTTCAAAATGATTTCTCAGCAAAATAAAGCATGGAGACATGGATGGATGGGGGAGATTGCTTTGAATAATACAAATTAATTTAAATGGCATTTTTGGTTGGTGGTACTCAGACGCAGTGCAGTTCCACTTTAATATTAGGTATTGGGAAGGTCCTGAGCGCTGTTAACAATAGTTAATGTAGTGTAAGGGTAAAGCAAGTGCAGAGATGCATCCACTGTCTAAGGCTGGATTCACACCTGTCCGGTGTGAATTCCAGCCTGTCTTCTGCTGGGAAGGGGCGGAGTCGCCGTTCAGCGGCTCCTGTCCATTCCCACAGCGCAGCAGCTGCAGGGGGAGAGATGGGGGAGGGGCCACAAGCAGGGGAAAATATCCCCGTTCAGTGCGGAGTGCATCTCCGTGTTAGATGCGCTCCCATTGAACTCAACGGGCTGGGAATTCTCACCGCATTGCACAAAAAATGCACACGTTTTTTGTGCAATGCAGAGTACGAATGCACCACACATATGTGAACCGGACACATTGAAAACAATGTGTTTTCAAGTGTCCTGCAAATTGGATGCGGTTTAAGCCGCATCCAATTCGCATAGGTGTGAACCCAGCCTAAAGCTTTAGATCTTCATGTAGTCAATCATGGTAAATCACTGCAGACACTTAAAAGAAAACTGGCAAAATATGTTAATTTATTTCAGTAATTCAGTTCAAAAGGTGAAATCCCTATATTCTATATATTCATTATGCACAGACTGATCTATTTCAAGCACTTATTTCTTTTACTTTTGACGATTATGGCTTACAGCTAGTGAAAACACAAAATTCATTATCTCAGAAAATTAGAATATTATATAAGACCAATAAAAAAAGAATTTGTAATACAGATTACTGATTACAGATTACAGATTGTTGGCTTACTGAAAAGTATGTCCATGTACAGTATAGTATGCACTCAGTACTTGGTCGGGGCTTGTTTTGCATGAATTAAGGCATCAATTCGGTGTGGCATGGAAGTGATCAGCCTGAGGCACCGCTTAAGTGCTATGGAAGCCCAGGTTGCTTTTGATAGCGGCCTTCAGCTCATCTGCATTATTGTGTCTGGTGTCTCTCATCTTCCTTTTGACAATACCCCACAGATTCTCTATGAGGTTTAGGTCGGACAAGTTTGCTGGCCAATCAAGCACAGTGATACCATGTTCATTAAACTAGGTATTGGTACTTTTGGTAGTGTGGGCAGGTGCCAAGTCCTGCTGGAAAATGAAATGAGCATCTTTATAAAGCTGTTCCACAGAGGTAAGCATGAATTGCTCTAGAATTTCTCTGGTAGAGGGCTGCGCTGACTTTGGACTTGATAAAGCACAGTGGACCAACATCAGCAGATGACATGGCTCCCCAGATTATCACTGACTGTGGAAACTTCACACTATACCTCACGCAACTTGGATTCTGTGCCTCTCCACTCTTCCTCCAGACTCTGGGACCTTGATTTCCAAATGAATTGCAAAATTTACTTGCATCCAAAAAGAGGATTTTGGACCACTGAGCAACAGTCCAGTCCTTTTTCTCCTTAGCACAGGTAAGACGCTTCTGACGTTGTCTCTGGTTCAGGAGTGGCTTGCCACAAGGAATGCGACAGTTGTAGCCCATGTCCTGGATATGTCTGTGTGTGGTGGCTCTTATAGCAATGACACCAGTCGTAGTCCACTCCTTGTGAATCTCCCCCATATTCTTGAATGGAATTTGCTTCACAGTCCTCTCAAAGCTGCGGTTATCCTCATTGCTTGTGCACCTTTTTCTACCACACTATTTTCTTCCACTCAACTGTAGATTAATGTGCTTGGATACAGCACTCTGTGAACAGCCAGCTTCTTTAGCAATTACCTTTTGTGACAATGACTGTCTTCTGAACTACTGCCAAGTCAGCAATCTTCCCCATGATTGTGTAACCTACTGAACCAGACTGAAAGACCATTTAAAGGCTCAGGAAACCTTTACAGGTGTTTTGAGTTAGTTAGCTGATTAGACTTTAACACCATGAGTCTACAATATTGAACTTTTTCACAATATTCTAATTTTCTGAGATACTGAATTTTGGGTCTTCACTAGCCGTAAGCCATAATCCTTACAATTAAAATAAAGAAATGCTTGACATATAATGAATCTATATAATATAGGAGTATCACTTTTTGAATTGAATTACTTTTTGATATTCCATTTTTTTTAGCTGCATCTGTAGATACAGTACAGCTGTGGCCAAAACCTTTGAGAATGACACAAATATTAATTTTCACAAAGTCTGCTGCCTTAATTTTTGTGATGGCAATTTGCATATACTCCAGAATGTTATGAAGAGTGATCAGATGAATTGCAATTAATTGCAAAGTCCCTCTTTGCCATGAAAATCAACTTAATCCCTTAAATATTTTCACTGCATTTGTGAAGACGGCTTCAGGGTGCCCAAGAAAGTCCAGCAAGCGCTAGGACCATCTCCTACAGTTGATTCAGCTGCGGGATCGGGTCACCACCAGTGCAGAGCTTGCTCAAGAATGACAGCAGGCAAGTGTGAGTGCTTCTGCACGCACCGTGAGGCGCAATAAAAGCATTTGACACTTGCTTAACACAATGCTTGTAATTATAATTCAGTATACCATAGTAACCTCTGAGAAAAAGCAGCAGACTTTGTGAAAATATATATTTGTGTGTGTGTGTCTCTCTCTCTCTCATATTTATTGCCTGCTGTTTTTCTTGTGAAACATGTTAAGAGAATCTCTCTCGTTCTTGTCCTCTCTATCTCTCCCTCCCTCTCTCCCCCTCTCTCTCCGCCTCTCATTCTCTAATTTTCTCTCTTTCGTATGCATATTTATTGCCTGCTGTTTTTTTGTGAAACCTGTTAAGAGAAGTAAAACTTTTTTTTTTTTTATTCTGTTTAATTTTTTTGCAGCCCTGGAAGTGCTCCTCACGTTTGTCAGCATGAAGTGAAACCCCTTGAGACCTCCCAGCCACTTCCTATTTTCGCCAAAGGTCGCAAGGATAAAGGAAGGCGAGCCAGATAATACATATAAAGACAAATGGGCTTGTTCCGTAAGACAATGATCATACATAAAGCAGCCTGTAGCAAGCTATCCTCTTACAGTTAAAGGGAAACTCCACTTTATGTCACTAAATTTTTATAACAGAATATCGGTGTAGTTGTTAAGAAGGATAATTTGTATTTTTTTACCAGCTAGCACTGTTTGTAGAACAGACTATTCAGAATTCTATTTTTCAGCCCAAATGTCCTTTAGCAGAAGTCAGCAGAGATCTTGAAGTCCTATTACGGGCGTACCCTTCAACGTACTTATGTTTACTTCTGAACAGTCTAGCCTTATCAAGTGTTGGTCATCCAAACGGATGTCTGATTGGGTATGCTGCATTTTGATTACCGTGCTCAGAAAGACCACATGATACTAGTAGCCAGACCTTCCTAGTTAGCACACACTTTCATCAAGCACACTGAAAAGACCCATCTTGATATTTAAAGTGATAGTAAACTCTCCTACATGTTTTTTCATTGAATTGTGCCCCCTGCAGATTTGTGCCATAAAGTGCTGGCATGCACCGGAACCCTCCGTCTTTGGGTTGTCGCTATTCTCTGCATTTCCATCTCCGCCCGGTCTTCCTTCTGGGTTAGAACTATCTGGCATGGTCATGATAACTTCACTCTCGTGCGTATGCATGGGAGTCACTATAGTGGCACAGTGCGCTCTGCATTCAGGGCAAACTGAATGCAGAGTATACTGCGCATGCACAGTGATGTAATTAGCTGGGGTCAATGTGAATGTCTACTAAACAGTGCAAGTTTAGTAGATATTCACGGCACCCACAGGTAAGACATATTGTAAGGTAACCGGTAGGGCAAAATTTTAAATTTAGTACCACTTTAAAAACATAAGTAGATTAGAATTTATATATATATATATATATATATATACATATATATAGTTTTCTCTCAACAAAATTGGAGTTTCTCTTAATTAGGTTGGCGATAGTGAATTCTATTTGATTGTTACATTATACTGTCCTTTACGTTACGGAGTAGGCCCGAAAGGATTCACACAATGCATCAGCCAGTAACTAGGCCCAGCTAAGCAGCTTTGTTAACTTTTAAGTATACAGAATGCAGCACTCAGGGAAATAACAGACTGCTTTACTGCACAGTATTACCATTAACCTATTACAGTGCACAGATTTGTTTATTACAAACTCTCCGCCAAGTAATTTCTTTATCTCCTAATATGTTAAGGAACATATCAAGATTTGTTTTGTCTGAAGTGATGCAGATGACTATTTTACTTTTGCTAGAATGAAAAAAAAGTGTAAGGAAAACTTCTTTGCATCATGAGCTTCAAAAGCATATTCTTGTTAGCTACCCAAACAAGTTATGCAAAATATACCTCTCATTTATTTTTATTTTTTTGTCTGTTATCTCTAAATTATTTTAGTCATAAGCTATAACATTTAATAAGCAAATCTGTTGCATATTGTTTTTTATTCCTGCCCTCAGGGAAAAAAAACATATTTGAGTTTACTAAATGCATAAACACAGCCTGTTTAAGGGCTCATTCATGCCAGTCCTTTTGGGCAGCATTGTCCTACACAGTCCCAATGCAAAAGCAAGAAAGAAAAAGCCTTGTTTTTTTATAGGGCTTGTTTAACACCAGTGTGTTGCATTGGGGTGCATTGCGTTAAAATGATGCAGATATGGAAGTTATCACAATACAGCATAACACACAGAAATGTATTGCAATGCACTGCCAAGCACAGAGTCACTTAAATCTTATTTAAATAAAGTTAAAAGAAAAAAGCAAGCACTGCGGTACATTATAACATCACACCATGTGTGCCCAACACACACCAGTGCCCGCATGGTGTGAATGGGACCATACAGTATTTCAGTTAATAAAGATGTTTAGTTATGAATATTAAGGAAACACTGTTCTGTGCCCATGCAGGGCAAGGGGATGTTTGTGTTAAGGGCCCCCCAAACCCCTGTTGCTCACCATGCCAGCTTTTCATCTCTGCTCCTTCCTCTATTGCAGCTGGCGTTCAAATGCCTTGTGCTAGCTGAGGTCAGGCACTAAGGGAAGCGGTGATGTCACTTCCTTGTTCATTTTGTCAGTGCTTGGGATTATTGATTAGTCGCATACTTCCCATAGCCAGAAGAACCAGGTAATGTCACCAGCTGCAACAGAGGCATGTAAAGCATCTCTTTACGCTTTAGGGCATTAATGTACAACAATTCCTAAATATAAGCCATGTTCAATTATGCAGATTTTTTTTAAAGCAGAGCTCAAGAAAATATAGAAAAATACCCTGGATTATAATTATGTATTTACTAAAACAAATAGTTAAAATATTGTACAGTGCTGCAAATCGAATGATTTCAGGAAGAAGTTTAGACCGTTTACAGTAGGAGAGCTCAGAGAGAATCTCAGCTGTGTTTTTTCATCTTCATGTTCATGCAAATCTGTAATACTGAGACAGAGCTCTCACCGACCACTAATCTGTATTATTGTTTTAAAAAACATGCAACACCCACAGTTGAAGCTTGTGTTTGTAGGTCAAGCCAAGTGTCAGATATACTCTCAGATTTTTACAATAAAAGAAGGAGACGTTGCGCTTATGGGTGACCATACCCCTATTTCACTTAATAAGCTGCTGAACACCTACCTAAATCCCATACAAGAAAAGAGCAATGTCCAAGTGTTTATAATGGTGCAGCGCTAAAGCCTTGTACACACGATGCGACGATCATACGACCGAACGACCCAAATCGTATGTTGGCTGTTGTATCTCGCGTACTGACATGCAGTAAGCGATCGTACGACCAAGCCGAACGTAGTGACGTGTTATGAGCGTATAAAGAGGAAGTTCAGCTGCATGTAATTTGAGATTTAGGAACGTGTTTTGCACAGTACAACTTTTTGGACCAACTTCTCTGTACACTCGGTACAACAGTCGTACGACCGCTTGTTGGTACAACCAAAGTTTTCTAGTCTGCTCATCCAACTCCAGTTGTACGACCCTTGTACGTCGGCTGTTCTAATCGCACATACTAACGTTCAGATGATCGTACAACAAGCGGTCGTACGTACGTTTTCATACGATCGTCGTATTGTGTGTACGAGGCTTTAGACTCATAGGGTGAGTGAACTCTTATCAATATTATACCTTAAAGTGCCAATTCTGTAAATTAATACTTGCATATATTTCACTTAAAATCACATCCCATAAAGTGCTTCTCAAAACAAGTCTAATATGATAAAGTGCTGACAACTATGGCTAAATTTATTTGTGCCACAAAAAAAACAGCATTCAAAACTGTGATTCTAAATTTCTCCTAGTGCAATGTCCATTTCTTTTGTTCTAGTCATGCCATGGCATGTAGATTAGTCATCCTACTCTACATGCCAAAGCATTATACAGCAATCCCTTCTAGCGCCATCTTGTAGATGATTAATATATTACATTTTTAGTTTGTGCATAAAATGTAGCATATCAATCATCCACAAGATGGCACTAGAGCATGATTTGAGAAAATTGCCATAAGGAACACTAAGGCGGAAACCTGGAAGAGTGGGAGTGTATAATATAAAGCACTTAGGACCTTCTCATTCATATGTGACAGACAAGAGGTCATATAAAATCTGCTGAGTGTAACTCACACAGGGTGAGATGAGTAGCACACAGACACTAATTTTATTAGTGGAAAGCAACTTTTGAGTGGCTTTTTATTGCACATTTTGCACAGGAAGATTTGTATGATTTATCTGTGGACTATAACAAAGGAAATGGACATTGCAATGAGAGCATTTTAGGATCACAGTTCTGAATGCTTTTTTTTTTGGCACAAATATCATTCAGACATAGTTGCACTTTATTTATCAAATTGGAATTGTTTTTAGAATCTTTGAGTACTTTATGGGTTGTGATTTTTCAAGTGATCTATAAATATTAATTTACAAATAGAATTGAACCTTATCCTATAATATTGATAAGAGTTCATTCATCGTATGTGTCTTAGCACTGCAGCATTATAAACCCAGAGATGCACTCAGATTATGGAGCTGTCAGCAGTGGATAGAAATGTGGCATAGAGATGCCCGTAAATGGGATTTGAGATGAAAAATCTGACGTTTACACACTATAGTCAACTGTGAAAATAGTATTGAGATGTAATTTTTGTAAAGGATGGAAAGAAAGCTATACTGACACCTCACCCACCCACTCCCCATTTCCCAGCTGTTGATCAGTGGGATACAAGATTTAGCCTGCTTTGGAAATATGCAGGCCTTTGGATGGAGGCCAAGATCACTGTTGAAAGCAAAGCAGTGTCAAAGTTACAGTTGGACTGCCAGTAAATCAGCCGATTGGGTTCCAAGTGGGGTGTCTCAGTAGGACATTCTTGTGAACTAGCAGTGAGAGGGGCAAGTGTATCAGTTTTCTACTCTTGTCTGAAAATGAAAAACTTTCTAACTAAAGATATCTGCTTTGGAACTAAACTAAATTCTATGCATTTGTTTTCAGGCTGTATGTGACTGTTAATACAGACCTTAACAACTGACACTGGTTTTAAATTTGTTACTGGCATTATGAAGTGTTGTGTGTGTGTGTGTATATGAAAGCAAATAAAGTCGCACAAAAGGGGAATGTTCATCTCTTCTGTTTTTAATAAAGGTGGGAGATTTGGAATCAATAATAGACATATGTTTAATTTATGCTTGGCTTTTTTCTGTATTTTATTGGTTGTTTATTGGTTGTTGAAACATATAATTTCCCTTTTTTGCTTATTTAAAGCGGAATTGAACTAAAAAAAAGAATCACTCACAGGTAGGGTTTTTATGACAGAAGAGACCCTTTTGGTCTCTACTGTCATAAATGCTTCTCCCTGCCTAGCCGCGTTAATGTACACTGAGCCATGCATTCACAGCTCACCATAAATTTATGGCACCATCTTGTGCTGTGATGATGTAACTCCTATGTACATGTGCAGGAGTGACGTCATCGCAAATGCCCAAACAGACCAAACCCAGAAGGAAGAACGGGAGAAGATGGAAGTGCCTGTGACCAACAAGAATGCTGACTGAGCAGTACTGGAGGGGATTGTTTGATAGGTATGCCTGCCATAATGTGGTAATATGTGGTGCATAACCGCTCCTGGGAGACCATTTAATAGAAAAGAATAGCCAAGTTCAATTCCGCTTTAATTCTCTTTCTGTATCTTCCCTTTTGTAATTTAGTGCCTTACTCCTTCTGTTCAGATTTTCACCACTTGTCTGTCTGCTAATAGGGATTAAATAGCACAGCTTTAAAGTAATCAGTTAAAAATATACTGTTAGCATATAACTCCTGATTTGGGGTCTAATTCACACTTGTTTGTGAGTATAGCAAGGTGATTTAGGTGCATCTATTGCCCATTTGTACACAACTTTTTCATGCATTCCTACACATGACTGATAGAACAAGGGCACAATCGCATTTTTGGCCCCATACACTCTTTTTAAATGAGTGAGCCTTAAAGAGACAAGCGATCACATGTTTTTTTTAAAGCAATTTACAGGTGCTTTCTATGGGGCCAAGCTGGCAAACCACCTTTTTGTTGCAATCAAAGTAACTATAGCAAAGGCCTGGAAAACCCCTGCTCTCAGCTACAAAGTGGTAAAACGCAGCTTGAACAATACTATGGAGAAACTAACTGCTATACTCAGACACCCATGACCAGTTTTTGCGGGTTTGGCAACCCTGGATATCTTATGCTCATCCTTCACATTTTGACCAATCACTACTAGCTCTGTGATACCCACTGTTTGAATACATTGTCCTCCGAGACCTCCGCTCTCTCTCCTTTACTTCTTTCCTCTTACTTTCTTTTGGCCCCCATGGCATTCTCATTTCTTCACTTGAGAGGTTCTTCCCGCGCTATTTTCTATTTCACATTTTGACTGACCAATATCCCCCCGGTTCAACAGCCGATTTATGTTTTATTTATACCTTGGAAGCTTATTCATCCTCAGCTCTCCTGAGCTTTGCC
>BLSH010273705.1:24227-36104 GCA_018402905.1 Glandirana rugosa | reverse complement strand
CAGAGTGTGTACACCATAACGGTATGAACCCTGCTCATCGTCTTACATAAAACCCCCCATTAAAAACGATACATGTACCGTACGATACACAATCTTTATATACTTAACGGTTGAAACACATTTTCTTTTATGCAAAAGTAGTCCATGAGCCCATGAAACTACCCGACCACCGTCCATGAGCCCATGAGACTACCCGACCACTGTCCATGAGTCTACCCACCACTGTCCATGAGCCCATGAGTCTACCCGACCACTGTCCATGAGTCTACTCGACCCCTGTCCATTAGCCGATGAGTCTACCCGATCACTGTCCATGAACCAGCCCATCTGAGTACCCGAGTACCTGTCACCACCCATCTGAGTACCTGTCACCAGCCCATCAGAGTACCCGAGTACCTGCCACCAGCCCATCAAAGTACCCGAGTACCTGATGAAAACGTATTTTCTTTTACACAAAGTTGGCAATTCATATATTTCTAACACATAGCATGCCATGTACATAGCAAAAATTACCCCCCAAAATACATTCTGCTACTCGTCCCAAGTATGGCAATACCACATGTGTGAGACTTTTACTGAGTACCTGTCACCAGCCCATCTGAGTAGCTTTCACCAGCCACATAGCATGTACCTGAGTACCTGTCACCAGTACATAGCATGTACATAGCAAAAAATACCCCCCAAAATACATTCTGCTACTCGTCCTTATGGAGGTACCACATGTGTGAGACTTTTACTAAGTACCCGAGTAGCTGTCACCAGCCCATTTGAGTACCGGAGTACCTGTCACCAGCCCATCAGAGTACCCAGGTGCCTGTCACTAACCCATCTGAATACCCGAGTACCTGTCACCAGCCCATCTGAGTACCCAACTACCTGTCACCAGCCCATCTGAGTACCTGAGAACCTGTCACCAGCCCATCTGAGTACCCAAGTACCTGTCACCAGCCAATGAGAGTACCCGAGTACCTATCCGCAGCCCATCAGAGTTCCCGAGCACCTGTCACCAGCCTATGCCTAATAGAATATACCTTGGGGTGTTTGCTTTTCAAAATGGGGTCACTTTGTGGGTAATTCCATTGTCCTGGTGCTCTTCAAAAGTGGGATAGGTAGGAATGAAATTAGATGTGTAACTTATGCTCCTAGAACGCCTGAAGGTACTACTTCAATGTTCGACCTCTCTTCTCACACATGTGGTATCACCATACTCGGGATGAGTAGCAGAATGTATTTTGGGGGGGGGGTAATTTTTGCTATGTACATGCTATGTGTTAGAAATAACATATAAATTGACAACTTTGTGTAAAAAAAATATGTTTTCTTTTCAAAGACTTGTGGAAAAAAATGAACCGTACAAAAGACTCATAATGCCTCATAAAATATACATTGGGGTGTTTGCTTTCCAAAATGGGGTCATTTTGTAAGTAATTCCACTTTTCTGGTGCTCCAGGGGCTTCAAAAATGTAATAGGTCTTTAGGGAATTTTATCTGTAATTTATGCTCCTAGAATGCTTGACAGTGCTCCCTGCATGTTGGACCTCTCTATGTGACCAGGCTGTGTAAAACTCTCACACATGTGGTATCACCGTACTCGGGATGAGTAGCAGAATATATTTTGGGGGTAATTTGTGCTATGTGTTAGAAATATCCTATAAATTGACCACTTTGTGTAAAAATAAAAGTGTTTTCATTTTCTTCCCACGTTTTTCGAAGACTTGTGGAAAAAAATGAACCATTCAAAAGACTCATAATGCCTCATAGAATATACGTTGGGGTGTTTGCTTTTCAAAATGGGGTCATTTTGTGGGTAATTCCACTGTCCTGATGTTCCAGGGCCTTCAAAAGTGTAATAGGTCATCAGGAAATTAGATGTCTAATTTATGCTCCTAGAACTCCTGACGGTGCTCCCTACATGTTGGACCAAGAATGAATTGTTGTTATGGCAATTTTGTGTAAAAAATAAAAATTAATAATAATTTTCCCAAGAATTGTGGGGAAAAAATACAACTTCATGCCTCTTACTAAATACCTCGGTCTGTCTACTTTTCAAAAAGGGGTCATTTGGGGGTTATTTGTTCTTTCCTGACATTTCAGGTTCTCAAGAAATGAGATAGGCCGTCAGTGCATCAGGGGTGATCAATTTTCAATGATTGGCACCATAGTTTGTAGACTCTATAACTTTCACACAGACCAAATAATATATACTTATTTGGGTTATTTTTACCAAAGATATGTAGCAGTATATGTTTTGGCCCAAATGTATGGAAAAAAAAAGACTTATTTACAAAATGTTATCATTAGGCCTCATACACATGGACATTTCTAAAAAAATAAACAAAAGGTCGGGCCCGACGTCAAGGAAAAAAAATCTGCGTTTTTCAGCGTTATGCATCGGCGTTAGTGTGCGTCGGCGTCAATAGGCGTTTTTTTTTTTTTTAAAAATCATCCCTCTGCTATTTTTCAACCTAAAAATGTCGGCATCAAAAAACGCCGGTTAACGCCGGTACAGTATTAGTTGGCGTTAGTTGGCTTTTTGCGGCGTCTGTATCAAAAAAAGCCAAAACGTTACAGCCTCAGAACACGCTGGCTGTGGGTTCTAGTTTCAGCTCACTAACGCCGACGCCATCTACAGCTCAAAAACGTTGGCGTTTTTATGGGGCCATTGACTAACATGGAGAGCTGCAAAAAATGCCAGAAAACGCCAGCGTCAAAAAACGTGTGTATGAGGCCTAAAAACAAAAAAAAAGTGTTTTTTTTTCAAAATTTTCGCTCTTTTTTCACTTATGTCACACAAATAAAAATATTAAATACCACCAAAAGAAAGCTATACTTGTGTGAAAAAAAAATTATAAAAAAATTTGTTTGGGTACAGTGTTGCATGACTGAGTACTTCTGAGTCATTCAAAATGTGAGAGCGCTGAAAGCTGAAAATTGGTCTGGGAAGGAAGGGGGTATAAGTGTCCTGTATTGAAATGGTTAAAGGGGTTGTATAGTCTCTAGGTTTTTCACCTTAATACATTTTATGCATTAAGGTGAAAATCCTCCTGTGATGCACCAGCACCTCAGAGCCCCCCTACTTACCTCAGTCTGATCTTTCCTGCGCAGGCATGAGCACAACCGCTCCAGCCGGTATCTCGGGTCCTGATTGGATAGATTGATAGCAGTGCGGCCATTGGCTCCCGCTGCTGTCAATCAAATCTGCTGGAGCTGAGGGGCAGGGCCGAGTCCTGCTGTCTGTGTCAATGGACGCAGCACCAGGACACAAGAGCGTGCCCGTACGGGTGTCCAAAGGGAGAGTGCTTCTCCGGCAGGGTACTCGATGCGGGGAGGAGCCAGGAGCGCCGCTGGGGGACCCCAGAAGAGGAGGATCGGGGCCACTCTGTGCAAAATCCTTGCACAAAGGAGGTAAGTATGACGTGTGTTATTTTTTTTTTTTTTTAAAAGAGAATCTTTACAGCCACTTTAAACCCTCAAATTGTAAACTGCAGTATCTGGGAGGTACACATATAGGAGAGTTTGGTCAGTTAGGGACAGTAAAGGAAGTTTTTTGTCTATTTTATGAAGCTTGTGCATCACATAGTAATTTGATTTAGTATAGTGCCTTGAAAAAGTATTCATACCCCTTGAAATTTTCCACATTTTGTCATGTTACAACCAAAAACCTAAATGTATTTTATTGGGATTTTATGTGATAGACCAGCACAAAGTGGCACATAATTGTGAATTAGAAGGAAAATGATAACTGTTTTTTAGAATTTTTAAAAAATAAATATGTAAAAACTGAAAAGCATTCTTGCCAATAGTCCCCATTTTCCCAGGACAATCCTGATTTGGACCCTCCTCCTGATCAGAGTCCTTCCCGACCAAAGTCCTAGGATTTTGATCTTTTCCTGGGCATTGGGACTTCTTATAGGACTGGCCACAGCTGGCTTCAAAAACTTGGCCGCGGCAGTGTGAATACCGACTCCAGGTCTCTTTCCCCGTGTGTCCAGTGGAAGGGGGAGGGGCCTCCAATCCATGCAGCTTCTCTCTTCAGTGTACAAGTAAACAATTCTCTTGTACACTGAAGACGGTTAGCTGCACGGATTGGAGGTCTCTCCCCTCTCCACTGAACACAGGAGGAGAGTCCTGCACATAAGTGGGTAAGAGCCGCCGGTCCTGCTGCGGGGGTGGGGGTGGTTGGTGCTTGCTGTGAGGCTGTATTATATACCCTGATATGTCAGGCTGCGCTATATACCCTGATATGTGAGGCTGCACTATATACCATGATCTGTGAGGCTGTGTTATATACCCTGATATGTGACACTGTGCTATAAACCCTGATATATGAGGCTGTGCTATATACCCTGACATGTGAGGCTGTACTATATACCCTGATATGTGAGGCTGAGCTATATACCCTGATATGTGAGGCTGCACTATATACTCTGATATGTGAGGCTGCGCTATATATCATGATCTGTGAGGCTGCGCTATATACCATAATCTGTGATGCTGCGCTATATAGCATGATTTGGGTGGCTGCACTATATACCACGATCGGGGATGCTGCGCTATATACCATGATCTGTGAGGCTGCGCTATATACCATGATCTGTGATGCTGTGCTGTATACTCTGTCCTGTGAGGCATCATGGTGAGTTGAATGATTTCATTTTATATTACAATGTAATAATAGAAATAATGCGCTTCAATCATCCTGACACCATACCAACCATGGTGCCGGGATGATTGAAGTGCTAACACAGGTGTTAGGAGTATCTTTATCTGCTGATTGTTAAACTTTCTGGAATACACATTGCTATTGTGGTGTAGAATCTGGGCCTGCTGTCCCTCCATCGCTCTTTCTTTCCTTCCTTCTCTATCCTTCCATCCCTATTTCTTTCTTTCTTTCTTCCTCTATCCCTTATTCATCTCAGACTTGAACCACACCCCCTTTGAGCCACACCCCATTTAAGCCATGCCCACTATTTTGTTTAAGCCACGCCCATTTTTCGCAGCCGCACACTTTGCGCTCCGCATTTTTCTCCTCCGCCTATGACACACCTACAAATGAATGCCCTGCCCGCTAATTACAATAAGACCCCGCCTACAGACAAAAAATGTCCCGATAAATGTTTTGACAATGTTGGCAGCTATGGAAAAGTGTGGCGTGCATTAGTATTCAGTAGGGATGGGCTGAACACCCCCGGTTCAGTTCGCACCAGAATTTAAAAAAATTTAACAATGAAACAGACAATCACCCACACAGGGGGACATCATAGTAACCATAGAAGAAAAATGTGGGCTGGGGGGACCCAAACAAAAGACTTTACTTAGTATAGTCTATCTACTGTGCGACCAAGTGGGATAACCCAAAGGTCTATATAGGTCACTAGGGTTTAGAGGCCAATAAACAGAAGCTCAATTTGCAGGTGCACTAATGATCAGCGGATCTAACCTGTTGGCCAGGTTAGCATCTCTGGTGCAGGTCAGAGTGGCAAAGTACTGGGTGTGAAAATAAGCCACTGGAGCTGATTCCTAGTTGGAGATAGGCCCTGCATCAGGGGCTGTGGGACCTTCTAAACAAGGGGATCCGGCGCGACCCAGGACACGAGTGTATCAGTAAGGTGAAGCGAGAGAGGAATGAGGAGGCAGAAGGAGGAGAAGGGAGGAAGGAAGAGAAGAGAAGAAAAAAAAAGGAGGGGGAGGGAAGGGGAGAATGGGAAGAGTCCCGCGGATGGGGGGAGTGCCAAGTTAGTGTTCAGCAGAGGCCCAAGCTGTGCGAATGCAGGATGGGGAGAGCGTAGGACCACCAAGGTGACCATACTTTGAGGAATTTGGAACGAGTATCACTTAGGATACTCAACATTTTCTCGTTGACCATAAGGTCTGTTAGAGTGCTTTTCACCTTGGCAAACGGGACAGAGGGCCTCTTCCAAGCTCCAGCTATTACCCGTTTGGCCGCAATAAATAGATATGTGGCCAGTTTTTGTTGATATGAAAACAGGCCTGGGATGGGGCAGTGTAGCAGAGCAACTTTGGCTTCCCTACATTTTGGTATGTGAAACAAGGAATGAAGGAGCCCGAACACCCTAGACCAAAATCCTGTGAGACGGGGGCAAGACCACCAGGTGTGTAGAACGTCTCCCCGTTGACCACAACCTCTGAAGCATTGATCACTGTAAGATGCATTTGAACTCGCTATCCAGGCCGGGGATCCAGTACCAACGTAGGAGAACTTTGTATGCTGCTTCCAAGGTAGCTGTGTTGAAGGAACACTTAGCCACGAAGGACCAAGCTTTATTCCAGTCCTCAGGGTCAATGGAGAATCCCAGGTCTCTCTCCCAATGGGATTTGTAGGATGCGGCCTCAGGGGAATCCAGTGTTCGAAAGCCGTTCTCTGGAAAGGATATACAGCATTGCGCCTCAGTAAAAGAAACCCAATGGGTTAATTGGGCGTAGTGGAAGAATTCCGAAGGGGGTACATCGTTGGCCTCCTGAAAGGAGGGCCAAGAGGGAAGGGTTTGGGAAAGGAGAAAATGGCGGACCTCCGTATATACAGTCAGGTGCATAAATATTGGGACATTGACACAATTCTATTTTTTTGACATTCGGAAAACAACTGTGGTGGATGACCGAAGAATTCTTTCCCTGGTGAAGAAAACACCCTTCACAACAGTTGGCCAGATCAAGAACACTCTCCAGGAGGTAAGTGTATGTGTGTCAAAGTCAACAATCAAGAGAAGACTTCACCAGAGTGAATACAGAGGGTTCACCACAAGATGTAAACCATTGGTGAGCCTCAAAAACAGATTAGAGTTTGCCAAACAACATCTAAAAAAGCCTTCACAGTTCTGGAACAACATCCTATGGACAGATGAGACCAAGATCAACTTGTACCAGAGTGATGGGAAGAGAAGAGTATGGAGAAGGAAAGGAACTGCTCATGATCCAAAGCATACCACCCCATCAGTGAAGCATGGTGGTGGTAGTGTCATGGCGTGGGCATGTATGGCTGCCAATGGAACTGGTTCTCTTGTATTTATTGATGATGTGATTGCTGACAAAAGCAGCAGGATGAATTCTGAAGTGTTATCTGCTCATATTCAGCCAAATGCTTCAGAACTCATTGGACAGCGCTTCACAGTGCAGATGGACAATGACCTGAAGCATACTGCGAAGGCAAACAAAGAGTTTTTTAAGGGAAAGAAATGGAATGTTATGCAATGGCCAAGTCAATCACCCGACCTGAATCCAATTGAGCATGCATTTCACTTTCTGAAGACAAAACTGAAGGGAAAATGCCCCAAGAACAAGCAGGAACTGAAGACAGTTGCAGTAGAGGCCTGGCAGAGCATCACCAGGGATGAAACCCAGCGTCTGGTGATGTCTATGCGTTCCAGACTTCGGGCTGTAATTGACTGCAAAGGATTTGCAACCAAGTATTACAAAGTGAAAGTTTGATTTATAATTGTTAATCTGTCCCATTACTTTTAGTCCCTTAAAAAGTGGGAGGCACATATACAAACTGTTGTAATTCCTACACCGTTCACCTGATTTGGATATAAATACCCTCAAATTAAAGCTGAAAGTCTGCAGTTAAAGCACATCTTGTTCATTTCATTTAAAATCCATTGTGGTGGTGCATTGAGCCAAAAAGATTAGAATTGTGTCGATGTCCCAATATTTATGGACCTGACTGTACGTGTGTGGACCACCAGGAAAAGGAGCTTGTTTGGTCAAGACCCGGCGGGAACAGGGGGTTATTGAGAAGGGGGAGGAGTGGAAGGAAAGGGGACATAAGATTGCCCGAATAGCGTACTGAGTCCCAGAGCTTCAAGCTATGGCGCATAAGTGGGCTAAGCGCAGAGGGGCGATGTTTATGGGGAAGCCATAATAATGCTGACGGGGGAATCGGGGCACAGCTAGGAAGTTCAAGGAGCACCCACCACGGAATATCCGAGGTTGCATGAAGTAGGGTTAATTGCGATATCTGGGCGGCTTGGTAGTATTTGGCTATTTTGGGGACCCCGAGGCCCCCTCTCAATCTGTGCCTATAGAGGGTTGAGCGTGACACTCAGGGGCGTCGGTGAGCCCAGATGAAGGATAGGATCCTGTTCTGCAGGATGCAGGAAGAAAGAGGGGATGTGGACTGGAAGAGTGCGGAAGTAATAGATCGCTTTGGGGAGTATGGTTATCTTGACCGCATTAATGCGGCCCATCCAAGATAGTGAGGGAAATTGCCAAGATTGCATTAATGATGTGAGTGATCGTAGTAAGGGGTAGTAGTTTGCGGCGAACAGAGATGAGTAATGGGGGGGTCAGCTTGACGCCAAGGTAATCCAAAGAGGAGGCTTTCCAGCGGTAAGGGAAGGAGGCTTGTAATTGCGTCACCGTTGAGGGGGGCAAGGAGATATTTAGGGCCATGGTTTTATGAGGGTTGATATGTAGACCGGAGAAGGCCGAGAAGCGGGAGAGAAGAGCCTGGAGGTTAGGGAGGGTAATCATGGGGTTAGTTAAAGTCAGAAGGGCATCATCTGCAAAGAGGCTCACTTTATGATGCATACCAGTGTATGGAATTCCAGAGATGTTAGGGTTGTTGCGAAGGGCGATAAGTTCTAGGGCCAAAATGAACAGAGTCGGGGAAAAGGGACAGCCCTGTCTGGTCCCTCTGGAGATCAAGAAGGGGATGGAGAGGTGGCCAGCGTAGGTGACACAGGCCAAGGGAGATCATTCTAGGACATATCGCAGATACTCCCAGGAAAGGGAGTCAAATGCTTTGCAAATATCGACTGACAGGAGGAGACCCAGAATCTTTCGATGCTGGAGCAGATGAATAAAGTGGATCACCTTGCGGACATTGTCCCCCGCCTGATGGCCGGGGACAAAGCCCACCTGGTCTCTATGGATCAGGGCGTGTAAATATTTATTGATGTGAGTGCTTAAGATTTTCCCTAGAAGTTTGACATCCTCATTCAACAAGGAAATCAGCCTAAAGGACTGGGGATCTAAGGCGTCATCTGTGGTTTTTGAAATCATGGCTATGTGGGCTCTTAGGGCATCAGGGGCAGGTAGAGAACCCTGTCGCAGGTTTTTGAAGTAAAAAGTGCTCATTTTAAAGGCTTATATGCAAGTTATTGCCATAAAAAGTGTATGAGGACTGCCCTAAGGGACATGTATCAATGCAAAAACAAGTTTTCAAATCAATTGTTTTTTCAGGAGCAGTGATTTTAATAATGCTTACAGTGAAACAATAAAAATGAAATATTCCTTTAAATATCGTGCCTGGGGGGTCCACTTAGTATGCCTGTAAAGTGGCGCATCTGTGTTATGTTTAGAATAGTGCCACTGCAATCGCTCGGGCTGTAATGTATTGCCGGTTTCCGGCAGTATAGATCAAAATCAGATCTGGTATAGATTTTAAGGGGAACCCCGCATCAAATTTTTTTTAACCACTTCAGCCCCGGAAGGATTTCCCACTTTAGGACCCGAGTACTTTTTGCAATTCGGCACTGCATCGCTTTAACTGACAATTGCGCGGTCGTGCAGCGTTGTACCCAAACGAAATTTGCGTCCTTTTTTTCCCACAAATAGAGCTTTCTTTTGGTGGTATTTGATCCCCTCTGCGTCATTTCTGATCGCCGCTATAACCAAAAGAAGAGCGACAATTTTGCAAAAAAACCCAAATTTATTACTTTTTGATAAAATACAAATCCCAAAAAAAATATAAAATTCTTCCTCATATTTTTGGTAAAAAAAATTGCAATCGGCGTTTATTGATTGGTTTGCGTAAAAGTTGCCGCGTTTACGGATGATGAGAATTCATTTCTGGGGTTTTTATTATTTTTTTATTTTTTACTAGCAATGGTGGCGATCTGCGATTATTAGCGGTACTGCGATATTGCGGCGGACATGTCGGACCATTTTGACACTTTTTTGGGATCATTGGCATTTATACAGCGATCAGTGCTATAAAAATGCACTGATTACTGTGTAAATGCCATTGGCAGTGAAGGAGTTAACTTGCAGGGGGCGCTCTAAGGGTTAACTGTGTTCCCTGGGCGTGTTCCAATTGTGTGTGGGCTGCCCTAGCAGGGGAAGGGAAGTGATCACAGCTTCCATATAGAGGAAGGCTGTGATCACAGCCCTTCCCCCTCTCACAGAACGGAGATCCGTGTTTACATACACGGACCTCCATTCTTTCAGTACGGGGGAGCCATTGTGGGTAGCCGGCGGCGATCGAGTCCACCCTACCCGCTCCCTGGCTCCCCCCGAACACAGTGAGCGCGCGCACTCACAATGCTAGTTATCGCGGCCGCCATCCTGTGACGGCGGTTCGCGATAACAAGCCACTTTGCCGCTGCGGCGGGTGGTCGGCAAGTGGTTAAAAATGTGTGGGGGGCCCCCCCAAGTCCGTACCAGGCCCTTCAGGTCTGGATTTTAAGGGGTACCCCACACCATGCAGCGTAAATATATATATATATATATATATACAGTTGTGCTCATAAGTTTACATACAAAGTTGGCCATTTTTCAGAGAATACGATTGATAACACAACTCATGGTTAGTGTTTGCCTGAAGCCATTTATTATCAATCAACTGTGTTTACTCTTTTCAAAAAATACTGGAGGAACATTTGCATTCATCAGCCAGGAAGCAGCCAGGAAGGACGTACTTGGACATTCCAACATGAGAATGATCCAAAACACAAGGCCAAGTCAACCTGTCATTGGCTACAGCAGAGTGGCTATCTCAGTCTCCTGACCTCAATATCATTGAGCCAGTATGGGGAGATCTCAAACGTGCAGTTCATACAAGACAGCCCAAGAATTTCCAGGAACTTTTTTCCAAGAGGAATGGGCAGCTTTTGCATCTGAGAAGATAAAGAGCCTCATACAGAAATACCACAAAAGACTTCAAGCTGTCATTGATGTTAAAGTGGGCAATACACTGTATTAAGAACTGGGGTATGTAAACTTTTGATCAGAGTCATTAGGGTAGTTTCTGTTGTCATTATGATTCAAAAAGAGTAAACACAATTGATTGATAATAAATGGCTTCAGCCAAACACTAACCATGAGTGAAAGAAATGTTTTTTGTTATCATTCATATTCTCTGAAAAATGCCCAAGAAATCATAAATTCTACCAGGGTATGTAAATGTATGAGCACAACTGTGTGTGTGTATATATATATATATATATATATATATATATATGTATATATATATATATATATATATATACACACAAAGCTTGTGATTTGGATTTTTGACACCCTAGGGGAAACCTCATTTTGCCGCCCCCCTGGCTCCACCCCTGACTCCACCCCATTTGTCCTGCCCATGTATATGGTGGAGGTGGCAGGAGTGGAGATTTTTGCGATGCCTCTGGACCCAGCCTGAAGACAAATAGTGGTGACACTAGCTTGCTTCCTCACACCAGCTGTGGTCCACAGGTATACATGCTAGGGTAGTATATACAGACAGGCTAGGGTAGTATATACAGACAGGCTAGAGTAGTATATACAGACAGGCTAGGGTAGTATAGGGACAGGCTAGAGCAGTATATACAGACAGGCTACAGCAGTATACAGACAGGCTAGGGTAGTATACGGGCAGTATAAGGCAGTATACGGATAAGCTAGGGTAGTATATAGACAAGCTAGAGCAGTATATAGACAGGCTAGGGTAGTATATGGACAGGCTAGGGTAGTATATGGACAGGCTAGGGCAGTATACTGACAGGCTAGAGCGGTATATAGACAGTCTAGTGTAGTATACTATATGATGGGATCGTACATATGGACACCTGGTGTCGACCACACTCCTTCGTTCGATCACAGTGGTGATAAACAGAAGTCCGACCCAGGTCTCCGTAGCGTTTTTAGAGGTGA
>BLSH010273705.1:0-10763 GCA_018402905.1 Glandirana rugosa | reverse complement strand
AAGTCCCAAAACCGTTAGAAGAATATCGGATCCGGTAGAAAAGCAAAATTTAGAAAAATAACTCTTAAAGTGGGATTCGGTAGAAATACATCACGTTGTTAAGAAAAAAAGTCTAGGAGTCTCTCAAGAAACGGTACTCCACGGTACAACTTGAAGGTCACTGGTCATACTCTCTCACTCTCACTATTCTTGTGCCCCAAGCTCCTAAATGTTTAAACGACTAACAAACCAAGCTGAATACCGAAAAATGAGAAGTTTTGTTTAGCTGATTTAAATCGCTAAGGTTTATGTTGTTACACTCCGGTATCATGTGACTCATTAATGTTACAAGGTCTCAGGTCTGAATGGGGAGCAGGTGTGTTAAATTGGATGTTATCACTCTCACTCTCTCATACTGGTCACTGGAAGTTCAACATGGCACCTCATGGCAAAGAACTCTCTGAGGATCTGAAAAAAAGAATTGTTGCACTACATAAAGATGGCTTAGGGTGAAATTCTCAATAAAAAGATTTAAAACGAAAAGATGGCCTAGGCTATAAGAAGATTGCCAAAACCCTGAAACTGAGCTTCAGTACGGTGGCCATACAGCGGTTTAACAGGACAGGTTCCACTCAGAACAGGCCTCGCCATGGTCGACCAAAGAAGTTTAATGCACGCGCTCAGCATCATATCCAGTCTTTGTCTTTGGGAAATAGACATATGAGTGCTGCCAGCATTGCTGCAGAGTTTGAAGGATGGGGGGGGCCAGCCTGTCAGTGCTCAGACCATACACCGCACACTGCATCAAATTGGTCTGCATGACTGTTGTCCCAGAAGGAAGCCTCTTCTAAAGATGATGCACAAGAAAGCAGTTTGCTGAAGACAAGCAGACTAAACACATGGATTACTGGAACCATGTCCTGTGGTCTGATGAGACCAAGATGAACTTATTTGGTTCAGATCGTGTCAAGCGTGTATGGCGGCAACCAGGTGAGGAGTACAAAGACAAGTGTGTCTTGCCTACAAGTAAGCATGGTGGTCGGAGTGTCATGGTCTGGGGTTGCATGAGTGCTGCCGGCACTGGGGATCTACAGTTCATTGAGGGAACCATGAATGTCAATGTGTACTGTCACATTCTGAAGCAGAGCATGATCCCCTCACTTTGGAGACTGGGCCGCAGGGCAGTCTTCCAACATGATAAGGACCCCAAACACACCTCCAAGGCGACCACTGCCTTGCTAAAGAAGCTGAGGGTAAAGGTGATGGACTGGCCAAGCTTGTCTCCAGACCTAAACCCTATTGAGCATCTGTGGGGCATCTTCAAATGGAAGGTGGAGGAGCGCAAAGTCTCTAACATCCACCAGCTCCAGGATGTCCTCATAGAGGAGTGGAAGAGGACTCCAGTGGCAACCTGTGAAACTCTGGTGAACTCAATACCCAAGAGGGTTAAGTCAGTGCTGGAAAATAATGGTGGGCACACAAAATATTGACACTTTGGGCCCAATTTGAACATTTTTACTTAGGGAAGTACTCACTTTTGTTGCCAGTGGTTTAGACATTAATGGCTGTGTGTTGAATTATTTTGAGGGGACAGCAAATTTACACTGTTATACAAGCTGTACACTCACTACTTAACATTGTAGCAAAGTGTAATTTCTTCAGTGTTGTCACATGAAAAGATATAATAAAATATTTACAAAAATGTGAGGGGTGTACTCACTTTTGTGAGATACTGTATATATACATGCAGCGTATTGAGTGTACACTATATATCGGTGCATTCGGCGGTGTACGGTATATAGTACACGTGGTGTCTTAAAATATATACAGTCTAGTGTATACAGATATATACAGTGTATTGAGTGTACACTATATATCAGTGCATTCGGGGGTGTACGGTTTATAGCACACTACTTGACGTGGTGTCTTGAAATATATACAGTCTAGTGTATCCAGATATACACACAGCATATTGAGTGTATACTATATATCAGTGCATTCGGGGGTGTACGGTATACAGCACACTACTTGATGTGGTGTCTTAAAATATATACAGTCTAGTGTATACAGATATAAACGCAGCATATTGAGTGTACACTATATATCAGTGCATTCGGGGGTGTACAGTATATAGCACACTATTTGACGTGGTGTCTTAAAATATATGCAGTCTAGTGTAAATAGACATATGAGTGCTGCCAGCATTGCTGCAGAGTTTGAAGGATGGGGGGTCAGCCTGTCAGTGATCAGACCATACACCGCACACTGCATTAAATTGGTCTGCATGACTGTCGTCCCAGAAGGAAGCCTCTTCTAAAGATGATGCACAAGAAAGCAGTTTACTGAAGACAAGCAGACTAAACACATGGATTACTGGAACCATGTCCTGTGGTCTGATGAGACCAAGATGAACTTATTTGGTTCAGATCGTGTCAAGCGTGTATGGCGGCAACCAGGTGAGGAGTACAAAGACAAATGTGTCTTGCCTACAGGTAAGCATGGTGGTCGGAGTGTCATGGTCTGGTGCTGCATGAGTGCTGTCGGCACTGGGGATCTACAGTTCATTGAGGGAACCATGAATGTCAATGTGTACTGTCACATTCTGAAGCAGAGCATGATCCCCTCGCTTTGGAGACTGGGCTGCAGGGCAGTATTCCAACATGATAAGGACCCCAAACACACCTCCAAGGCGACCACTGCCTTGCTAAAGAAGCTGAGGTAAAGGTGATGGACTGGCCAAGCTTGTCTCCAGACCTAAACCCTATTGAGCATCTGTGGGGCATCCTCAAATGGAAGGTGGGGGAGCGCAAAGTCTCTAACATTCACCAGCTCCAGGATGTCCTCATAGAGGAGTGGAAGAGGACCCCAGTGGCAACCCGTGAAACTCTGGTCAACTCAATGCCCAAGAGGGTTAAGTGAGTGCTGGAAAATAATGGTGGCCACACAAAATATTGACACTTTGGGCCCAATTTGGACATTTTTATTTAGGGAAGTACTCACTTTTGTTGCCAGTGGTTTAGACATAATGGCTGTGTGTTGAGTTATTTTGAGGGGACAGCAAATTTACACTGTTATACAAGCTGTACACTCACTACTTAACATTGTAGCAAAGTGTAATTTCTTCAGTGTTGTCACATGAAAAGATATAATAAAATATTTACAAAAATGTGAGGGGTGTACTCACTTTTGTGAGATACTGTATATATACACGCAGCGTATTGAGTGTACACTATATATTGGTGCATTCGGCGGTGTACGGTATATAGCACACGTGGTGTCTTAAAATATATACAGTCTAGTGTATCCAGATATACACACAGCGTATTGAGTGTACACTATATATCAGGGCATTCGGGGGTGTACGGTTTATAGCACACTATTTGACGTTGTGTCTTAAAATATATACATTCAAGTGTATCCAGATATACACACAGCATATTGAGTGTATACTATATATCAGTGCATTCGGGGGTGTACAGTATATAGCACACTACTTGACGTGGTGTCTTAAAATATGTACAGTCTAGTGTATACAGATATACACATGCATCGTATTGAGTGTACACTATATATCAGTGCATTTGGGGGTGTACAGTATATAGCACACTACTTGATGTGGTGTCTTAAAATATATACAGTCTAGTGTATACAGATATACACACAGTGTATTGAGTGTACACTATATATCAGTGCATTCGGAGGTGTACGGTATATAGTACAGTGTAGTGCGGTGTTAAAAAAAATACCCATCATGTCAGGAAGGCCACAGAAAGAGGGCAAGCAGCCTCTGTGTCTTCAGTGAAAAGTGGTGGTGGCGGACGTGGGGCATCCTCTGCAGGCGGGTCACGCTTGTCTGCTGTTGAATGTGCTATAAAGCCACAACACGCAGAAGAGTTGGTGGAGTGGATAACAAAGCCGTCCTCATCCTCCCCATCCTCTGTCACCCAGGCTTGTACAAGTTTGCCTTCCAATGCATCTGACAAAGCGGCCTATGCCAACGGATCCTTGTCCACAGTTACTCCTTCTGTAGCCCCACCATCATGCACGGAGGAGTCACCTGAGATATTTGAAGATAGTGTCGGTTACATGCTGATGGAGGATGCGCAGCAGTTTGAAGGCTCCGATGTTGGTTCCCAGGTTGAGGAAGGGAGTTGCGTGAGCTTGGAGACAGGGGGTGCCACAAAAGGACAAGAAACTAGCAGTCTTGTTCCCCCAGCTGCAGCATACTGCCAAATTTGCTCCAGTGACGAGGAGGGAGGGGATGATGAGGACACGGACTGTACTTGGGTGCCTGAGAGAAGAGAGGAGGAAAGTGAGGAGGCCAAACTCCAACAAAGCAGGATGTCCTCCAGGGGCCAGCTTAAAGGCAGCCATCCAATTGCATCAGACCACAGAGCTCCACAGGTGCAGGTGCTGCTGCCTTCTTTGGTGTGGGCATTTTTCAGCACATGTGCAGCAGATCGCACCGTTGACATGTGCAATCTATGTCTGAAGCGGGTCAAGCGCGGCCAGGACTCCAGCCACTTGGGCACTACTGTCTTGACAAGACATATGACGACCAGCCATGCAGTCCATTGGCAAGAGTACCTGAAAATCCCACACCAGAAAACAAGACGGACTTCTCCTTGCTCCTCATCTGGGATCTCAACCCCTACTATACCTGCAGTCCTCTCCAAAACCTGCACTGAGAGCAATAAAGGTGTAGCAATACGTGCCACAACTAGTACTTGCAGCCAATATGCTAGCAGTACACCACCAGGTGAATTCAGCAGGCAACTATCCCTACCCCAATTGCTGAATCATAAAAATAAATACTGTCCCAACTATCCACATGCTCAGCATCCTAATGCTAGCTAGGCCAAATTGCTAGCACTCCAACTGCTGCATTTTCAGCTGGTAGACTCTGCCCCTTTCGTGAAATTTGGAATGTGCTGTCCCACAGTGGTAGGTTCCCAAAAGACATTTATTTTCACGCAAGGCCATTCCAGCTCTCTACCGTCATGTGGAAGGCAATGTTTTGGCCTCGTTGGACAGTGCGGTCAGCAGCAGGGTTCATATTAGCGCTGACTCATGGTCCAGCAAGCACGGTCAGGGACGTTACCTTTCCTTCACGGTGCACTGGGTAACTCTGGCAGCTGGGAAGGATGCAGGACAGGGTTTGGTTTTGGAAATAGTTCCGCCACCATGCCTCCAAAAAGCTGGTGGTGATTTTGCCACATCCGCCTCCTCCACCCCCTCCTCTTCTTCTACCTCTGTGGCCTCTTCTGTAGAATTGTCCCCTGAACCTGCAGTGCTCCCTAAGCATTCAAGGGGCTATGCAAGCAGTCAGGCTAAAAGATGCCATGTGGTGCTTGAGTTAGTCTGTCTTGGGGACAATAGCCACACTGGGGAAGAGATTCAGCTCTGCGTGGGCAGGCTCAGAGGTGCTTGAGCCAGGAATGGTTGTATACGACAATGGCACCAACCTTCTCTCTGCCCTCCGACTGGGACAATTGACACGTGTTCCATACTTGGCACACGTCTTGAATTTGGTGGTGCAGTGTTTCTTCACCAGGTACCCAGGCTTACCAGATATCCTGAGGCAGGCCAGAAAAGTCTGTGGTCATTTCTGGCGTTCATACAATGCCAGTGCCTGGCTGGCTGACATCGAGTGGGAATTCAACCTACCCAATAACCGCCTTATTTGTGACATGCCCACCAGGTGGAACTTAACATTGGCAATGGTGCAGCGGCTGCTCGCACAGCAGAGGGCCATCAATGAGTACCTTTGTGAGAATGGCACCAGGACAGGCTCAGGGGAGCTTGGCTTTTTTCAGTGGCTAATGATCAAGGATGCATGCACTGTCCTGTCACCATTTGAGGAGGCCACAAGGGTGGTGAGCAGTGACAATGCATGCATCAGTGACACTGTCCCACTAATATTCCTTCTGGAGCACACGCTTTGTGGAATCATGGATAGGGAACTTGAGGCAGAACAGAGGGAGGAAGAGAAAGACTTCCTTTCCTCTCAAGGCCCCCTTTATGCAGAGATCATTCCTGCAGAGTTACCAAACACACGGGAGGAGGAGGAATAGGAGGATTGTGTCAGCATGGATGTGGAGTATAAGACGCAGCAGTGTTCAAGGGATCATGGTTTTCAGGCCCCAGAAACCCAAGGAGTTGTACGTGGCTGGGAGGAGGTAGTTCCTGATAATGTCATCCTCAGTGACCCAGAGGACACTCATAACTCCTCAAACGTACGCTGCATGGGCTCTCTGATTCTGGAAAGCCTGCAAAAAGACCCTAGGATTCGTGGTATCAAGGAGAGGGTTCATTACTGGCTGGCAACCCATCTTGATCCACGTTACAAGTGTAAATTTGCAGAACTCATCCTGGCTGTGCAGAGGGTGCAGAGGATGAAACATCTTCAGGATACCTGAAGAAAAGTTTGTGCAATACCTTTCTAGACCCTGGGAGGTTACCATGTCCTGGTGCTGGTTCTGGACAGTATTTCTGAAGCTTCGGTCGTCCAGAGGCAGAGTGGGGGAAAAGGTGGCCGGCTGAGCGAAGCCTTTAAAAAAAATTTCAGTCCTCAGCACCCAGGCCTGAGGTTCAAGCAACCATAGTCAGCGTCTGCATTATATGGTGCAGGAATATATAGGAGCAAGAGCAGACTTGGAGACCTTTCCAACTGAGCATCCACTTAGTTACTGGGTCTTGAGGATGGACCACTGGCCGGAACTTGCTCAATATGGTACCAATCACTGACTCTGTCCGAGCTACTGGCCTGTCCTGCATCCAGCGTGCTTTCTGAATGGACATTCAGTGCTGCTGGAGGGTCCGTAACCGATCAAAGAGTGCACTTGTCCACAGACTCGGTTGATAGGCTCACATTTATAAAAATGAATCAGTCCTGGATCAGCAGCTATCAAGCCCCTGATGCTGATGCAACTGATTAAATTTTCTAGGAATCTGGGATCCCTTGAGGACTGCCACTGCTCCTATTCCTCCTGTCCATAATCTAGAACAATATTTTGTATTTAGGGCACCACCAACACCCAAGGCCAATTTTTTCTGCACCTGGTTTACAGGGGCATGCCATAACAATTTTTAAACTAATTTAAAACAGCAGGGCCCATTCCTGCGTCCAACAAGTGTAACTGCAAGGGGTTACAGTGTTCTGGTGCCGCCAGCACCCAAAGCCCAATTTTTCACTACCTGTTTGACTGGGGGATTTCGTCACTATTTTTAAACTAATTTACAACACCAGGCCCTGTTCCTCCGTCCAACAAGAGTAACTGCAAGGGGTTACAGTGTTCTGGCACCGTCAGCACCCAAGGCCCAAGTTTTCGCCACCTGTTTGACTGGGGGCTTTCGTCACAATTTTTAAACTAATTTACAACATCAGGCCCTGTTCCTCCGTCCAACAAGAGTAACTGTAAGAGGTTACAGTGTTCTGGCACCGCCAGCACCCAAGGCCAAATTTTTCGCCCCCTGTTTGACTGGGGGATTTCGTCACAATTTTTAAACTAATTTACATCAGGCCCTGTTCCTCCATCCAACAAGAGTAACTGCAAGGGGTTACAGTGTTCCCGCCCGTCCCCCATCCTAACCGGCCAGGGCTGCATGCTCAGATAAGGCTCTAGTTTGGATTTTAGGGGGACGCCCACATCAATTTTTTTTTTAATTTGGCATGGGGCTCTGCTTAATATCCAAACCAGACCCAAAGAGCTGGTTTGGACTGGGGGGACCCCACGCACTTTTTTTCAGCGATATTTTGTATATTGCTGAGAGCTGGCAATACATTACAGCCGCAATTTTAAATGACAATTTTTCCTATGGAAATGTCATTTTGCTCTGGCTATGTTCTACATCTCACAGAGATGCGCCCTTTTACAGATAGACTAAGGACACCCCCCAGGCACAATATTTAAAGGAATTTTTCATTTTTTTTTTTCACTTTAACCCCTTCATATCCCGGCCATTTCTGGCACTCCTCTCCTACATGTACAAATCATCATTTTTTTGCTAGAAAATTACTCAGACCCCCCAAACATTATATATGGTTTTTTAGCAAAGATTCTAGGGAATAAAATGGCGGTTGTTGCAGCTTTTTATGTCATGCGGTATTTGCGCAGCGATTTTTCGAACGCGTTTTTTTTTAAAAAAAAACAGTTTCGTGAACTAAAAAAAATCAAAACAGTAAAGTTAGCCCAATTTTTTTTCATAATGTGAAAGATGATGTTACGCCGAGTAAATAGATACCCAACATGTCACATTTTAAAATTGCGCAAACTTGTGGAATGACGCCAAACTTTGGTTATTAAAAATCTCCATAGGCGCTGCTTTAAAAATTTTTTACAGGTTAGGTGTTTTGAGTTACAGAGGAGGTCTTGGGCTAGAATTATTGCTCTCACTCTAACGCACGCGGCGATACCTCACATGTGTGGTTTGGACACCGTTTACATATGCGGGCGCAACTTACGTATGCATTCGCTTCTGTGTGCGAGCTCGCAGGGACGGGGCGCTTTAAAAATATTTTTTTATTATTTATTTCTTATTTTACTTTTATTTTTTTTTATTTTTACACTTTCACTTTAATTTTTTTTTTTTTTGATCACTTTTATTCCTATTACAAGGAATGTAAACATCCCTTGTAATAGGAAAAGTGAGTGACAGGTCCTCTTTATGGACAGATGCAGGGTCTATAAGACCCTACATCTATCCTACAGGCTGGAAAGGCTGAGATCAGAAAAAAAAAACAGACGATCTCAGCCTTTCCTTCCCCTTTAACGGCTGTTGTTTACTTCGGAGACCCGGAAGTGACGTCACGACGTGCGCCCGGGCCTCCGAGAGCCATAGAGATGACCGAGGGACATATGTCCCTCGGAAATCTCTGGCACCAGCATCCGGCGGCAGGCGATTCTTTCTCCCGGTCACCAATCGCTCAGGTGAGCCGGGAGAAGCACCGGAGGGCGGCGGGAGGGGGGGAGGCGTCCCCTCCCGCCGCCTGTAAGAACGATCAAGCGGCTGACCTGCCGCTATGATCGTTCTTACGGTGATGGGAATCGCCTGAGGAAAAAAATTATACCTCAATGATGCCTGCAGGTGCCGGCATCATTGAGATATCACCACTGAAATCCCAGGACGTCCATGGACGTCCTAGGATCTGAAGTGGTTAAGCATTATTAAAATCACTACTCCTGAAAAAACTATTGATTTAAAAACTTTTTTTTTTCATTGATACATGTCCCCTGGGGCAGGACCTGGGTCCCCATACACTTTTTAGGGCACTAACATTGCATATAAGCTTTTAAAATGAGCACTTTTGATTTTTAATGTTTGGGTCCCATAGACTTTAACGGTGTTCGAATGTTCGCGCAAACTTTTTGCTTGTTCGCATGTTTTGGCGCGAACCCAACCAGGGGGTGTTTGACTCATCCCTAGTGGACAGTGGTGTCGGCAGAGTCTTCCCTAGGCACGCACACCCACGCTGTGCCGGTGTTACAGTCGGATGGCGGAGGTTGGGTGAGCTAAAGTTAAAAATGCTTTGTGTCCAAATTAATGCAGCATTGCTGGGAATTGTTGTGCCTTGCACCCTGCAGCCACTATGCATACCCTGAGCTCCTCCACAGGGAGTACTCTGCATAACAGGTGCACAAAGTAATACTTTGTCTGTTCACACATGGCATTAACCAATTGGGGGCTGCTCATGTTTGCTTTACCATTGTGCCAACCCTTTCAAAGACCAGCATTCCCAGGGAAGGTAGAGGAGCAGGGGCGTAACAATAGGGGTTGCAGGGGTTTGCGATTGCAACCAGGCCCTATGCTCCAGGAGGCTCGTGTTCCCTCATTTGTACACCTGGAAAGGAGGGATGGCGGGGCGGCATTTAGAGGAACCAATCTCCCCCATTTTCCTCCTATTGGAGGAGATTGGTTCCTCTATATGCTGCCCCCCCCCCGCCGCCCCTCCTATCCAGTTTACCTTTCCTTTCCCTGTGGGCTTCCCTGGACCCCCCACAGAGCTGCTGTCTTCTCCCCCCTCCCTCCTACCAGCTGCTGTAGAAGATGTGTCATGATGGAGAGATGGGAACAGGTTGGTAAATTTGTCATTTACCGGCTCCTTCCTTTTCTGAATGGACAGAGTCAGTGATTGGTACCAATTGGTTCATTCATTACTAAAGCATAGTAAACTGTTTTTTCTATACTTCCATTTCTGAATGAATGGGAGGCTCGGTACTCAACTATTCCTATCCATTTATTCTGTGCAGCTGAGGCTACACAGATGGAGATTGAGGGCTGAGGTTTGTTTAGACCCCTGATATCTCATCAAACCTCCCAACAGAGCTCCTAAAAAAATAAAAAAAAATAATAAAAATAAATTTGTAAAATAAATAAAATGAAATGGTAAAAAAATAATAAAATTAAAATAAAAATTAAAAACTACTGACACCAGTGGGGGCACTATCAGGATTGCAAAGGTTGCAGTTGTGACCGGGCCTTGGCATTTCACCACAATGGGGAGGCCTGAAGATGGCATAAAGGGGGCCCACTGAAGAACTTGTGAAAAGGCCCCGCTGCAGTACCATAATAAAGGGCCCCAGGATTAGTGGGAGGAGGGAAAGACCCTGGCCAGGGGTCGGGGGCCCTTCATAATTTCTTGCACCGGGGCCCTGAAGGTTCTAGTTATGCCTCTGTAGAGGAGTCACCTGTGGATGACTACGGTAGCCAGCTATTGCCTGTTGAAATCTGGGACATCCTTTTTACATTTGTTTGAGCTCTTCAGTTTTTCACCAAAGAAAAAA
>BLSH010273618.1:26594-49534 GCA_018402905.1 Glandirana rugosa | reverse complement strand
TGTGTCGGCCAGTGTACCATTTCTCGGTTAAAATAACCGAGAAATTGCGCTAGTACCTACCCGACACAGTCCCAAGTGTTTAAGACACGTACACTGACTGACACGAACCTGTGTCGGCTAGTGCACCATTTCTCAGTAAAAAAATAACCGAGAAATGGGACTAGTCTCTACCCGACACGGGCTCCCTATGCGGAGTAGGGACTAGCGGTATTACACCCGGGGGTCCACGGGCGTCCTCACCGTCCTTAACGACACAGACATTACCTGACAATTTAGTTTATAAAGGGGCACAGAAACCTCTGCCTGACCAAGCAGTCCAAATTTCAGCGAGATTTGAATGAATGGTCACACGGGGAAATATTTGATTTAACAGTCCATTACAGACACAGCAATTCCTGCCACTCCTGCGGGCACCTGGGGGCCCACATTATGGCGATCAGGGATGAGGCGTATCCCTCGGGCACAGCCCATCTCTGATCAGGGTAAAGAGCCAATAAAAAAATGACTCTTTACCACGTGATCGGCTGTGTCCAAGCACAGTCAGTCACATGCACAGAATTTGTGAACCCTGACACAGCCCATCCATGATCGCGTTAAAGAGCCAATAAAATTGGCTCTTTACCATGTGACCGGCTGTGTCCAATCACATCCGGTCACAGAATGTCAACAAACTGCAGTAACAAGCTGTTACCAGGTTCTCCTCCTCACATACCTCATGTGTGAGGAGGAGATTGTGGTAACAGCTTGTTACCAATCACAGTGCATATCAAACACACTGATTGCCCCCCAGTAATAAAAAGGACCTGTCACCAGCCCATCTGAGTACCTGTCATTGACCCATTTGAGTACCTGTCATCAACCCACCTGAGTACCTGTCGCCAACCCATCAGAGTACCCGAGTACCTGTCACCAACCCTTGCCTCATTAAATATACATTGGGGTGTTTGCTTTCCAAAATTGGACCATTTTATGGGTAATTTCATTGTCCTGGTGCTCCAGGACCTTCAAATGTGTGATAGGTAGGAATGAAATTAGATGTATAATTTATGCTCCTAGAATGCCTGAAGGTGCTACTTCAATGTTGGACCTCTCTATGTGGCTAGGCTGGGTAAAAGTCTCACACATGTGGTATCGCCATATGTATTTTGGGTTGTCATTTCTGCTTTTTACATGCTCTATGTTAGAAATATCATATAAATTGACAACTTTGTGTAAAAAAATAAGTGTTAATTTTCTTTCCACGTTTTCCGAAGACTTGTGGAAAAAAATTACAAAAGACTCATAATGCCTCATAGAATATACATTTGGGGTGTTTTTCTTTCCAAAATGGGGTCATCTTGTGGGTTATTCCACTGTCCTGGTGCTCCAGGGCCTTCAAACGTGTAATAGGTCATTAGGAAATTTTATGTGTATTTTCTGCTCCTAGAACACCTAATGGTGCTCCCTGCATGTTGGGCCTCTGTATGTGGCCAGGCTGTGTAAAAGTCTCACACATCGGGGCAAGTAGCAGAATGTCATTTTGGGTGTAAATTTTTGCTATGTGCATGCTATGTGTTAGAAATATCTTATAAATTGACCACTTTGTGTAAAAATAATAGTTTCATTTTCTTCGAGTTTTGCAAAAACTTGTGGAAAAAATGATCCTTTCACAGACTCATAATGCCTCCTAGAATATGGGGTGTTTTCTTTCCAAAGTGGGGTCATTTTGTGGGCGTTTCCATTGTCCTGGTGCTCCGGGCCTTCAAAAGTCTAATAGGTCGTTAGGAAATTAGATGTGAAATTTCTGCTCCTAGAATGCCTATCGGTGCTCCTTGCATGTTGGGCCTCTGTATGTGGCCAGGCTGTGAAAAAGTCTCACACATGTGGTATCACCATACTCAGGAGCATGGTATTTTGGGGTGTAGTTGGAAGTATGCACATATTGTGTGTGAGAAATAAATACTTGTTATGACAATTGTGTAAATGTGCATATGTAAAATATTAATAATAATAAATAAATAAATAATAATAATAATAATTTCTTCATTTTACCAAAAATTGTGGGAAAAAATTATTACAACAACGCCTTCTGCGCAGAATAGAGGCGGAGGGCATACCAACCATTCTGGTAGCCCCAGATTGGCCAAGGCATCCTTGGTATGCCGACGTAGTGTGGATGGTGGTAGATGCCCCCTGGCGACTCCCGCTTCGCGAGGATCTTTTGTCCCAGGGGCCCATCTTGCACCCTGCTTTACCCTCTCTGGCTTTAATGGCCTGGCTATTGAATCCCAGGTGTTGAGGGATCAAGGTGTCTTGGATGTTGAAGGCACGTAAGGCCACTTCATGTAAAATTTATCACCGCACCTGGAAGGCTTACATCGCATGCGAAGCCGGGGGGTGGCATGTCGTTCCCCAGGTATGGTCGCCTCTGGTGCCATGGGAACTCAATGTGGTCCTCTTGGTCCTTCAGAAGCCACCCTTTGAGAATATCAGGGATATTTTACTGCAACTGCTTTCACGGAAGGTGGCTTTCCTGGTGGCCATCACATCCGCTTGGCGGGTGTCTGAGTTGGTGGCTTTATCCTGTAGGTCTCCTTATCTGGTCCCACACAAGGATAAGGCGGCCTTGCGCCCTTCACCTTCCTTTTTACCGAAGGTGGTGTCATCCTTTCACATCAATGAGGACATTATCCTTCCTTCATTGTGCCCGCATCCATTTCACCCTAAGGAGGTTGCTTTGCACTACCTGGACATTGTTCGGGCCCTGCGTGTGTATTTGCGCTCTTTGTTGTGGTGGATGGTCCACGCAAGGGTTTGGCAGCCTCTTCGGCCACTAACTCACGTTGGATTAGACAGACGGTGACCCGAGCATATGCTGTCCGAGGGTCTGGAGCCTCCTTTCCCGATCACAGCTCACTCTACCAGGGCGATTAGCACTTCCTGGGCTTTTCAACATCAGGCGTCTCAGGTGTGCAAGGCAGCTACTTGGACCTCTGTGCACACCTTTTCAGAGTTTTACAAGGTTGATGTTTTAGCATCCTTGGATGCTGCATTTGGCCACAAAGTTTTGCAGGCAGCCATGTGAGACACATTTTTGGGTTCTCACTGAGGGTTTGGTTGGGTGTAGTTCTGTTGTCGTTCTCACTCCTCATTTTTTGACAATGCTTTTGGATGTCCCACTTACTCCTAAGAATCGCTGTGCCTTTCGATGAATGAAAGAGAAAACAGGATTTTTTATTTCTTACCATAAAATCCCTTTCTCTGAGTTTGTCGACAGGCACAGCACCCACCCCTCTTGTGGTTGCACTGCTTGTTACGAATTGAGCTAGCAGGAGCTGGGTGTGGGGTTATCTGCCAGTGGGAACTGCCCCCTGGGAGGGGCTGTGTCTGTTGCTGTTCTTTTTTCTGTTAGAACTGCCTATTCTGCCTAGTAACTCCTGATAAGAGGCAGAATAACCCACTTAGTCCTAAGAATTGCTGTGCCTGTCGACAAACTCAGAGAAAGGGATTTTACGGTAAGTAATAAAAAATCCAGTTTTTCCGACATGTCGGACGTGCCGCCTTAGAGCTCCGCACCTGAGAGGGAGATAGAGCCGCTGATTTAGGAGCTCATCGCAGCGATCCAGCTCACACAGCTCCACAAGACCCCGGGCACACGCAGGACACCCCAACATGGTCCTGGCACACTCCAAGCCGAAGCCTAAGGGCAAAACAATACGCGAGGTCCTGGCTCGGGCCTCCGTCAAGATGGCGCCGGACACTCCGTGCCGCGCGGGCTCTCAGCGATCCCCTCGGATGAAGCCCCTACCGCATCCTGATGAGGGTGAGTCAGACTATGAGTCCTCAGCTACCCCAATATGCTCTCCCAAGCCCCGTGAGCTACAACAAGACATGCTAAGTCAATTTGAATCTATGCTTCAGAGGGCCCTTAAACAAACCTCTGACCAGATTACTGAGCACCTCACTAAAGAGATTAGAGAGCTGGGCCACCGTACAGCTGAACTAGAACAGAAGGTAGATGAGCTGGAGGTCACAATCCATAATCAGGCAGATGGACATGAGGCTATTAGAGAAGAAAACGTATCCCTACTCACGCAGTTGGAGGACTTTGAAAATAGGGCCCGCAGGTCCAATCTACGCATCAGGGGGATCCCTGAGACTGTAGTGGATTTACAGTCCACAATCACGGCCTTATTTCAGGAGCTAGTCCCCTCTATCCCTATGGAAAGACTAGAGATGGACAGAATTCACAGAGCCCTAGCCCCCCGCAAGAAAGATGCCCCCCCCCCCGAGATATTATTCTCAAGATGCATTACTACCGCACTAAGGATCAGATTATGCAATCAGCTCGCCTTAAGGGGGCGCTGCGGTTCCAGGGCCATGAATACCAAGTGTTCGCGGACTTATCTCCCACCACTATTGCCAAGCGCAGGGCCATGAAGCCACAACTCCAAATTCTGTTGGAAAATCACATCCCATACACCTGGGGATTCCCCTTTTCACTGAAATTTACATATAAAGGTCGCAAACATATCTGCAAATCTCAGGACGCTCTCCAGTCTCTTTTACAGGAACTCCAACTCACTGGACCTCCGTCCACACCAAAAGAGCAACACCATTGACGCCGCTCAGCCTCCTGCTCACCCCAGAAAGCCCACGCCTCCACTTCGGAAGCTGATGACCGCAATCTTCACAAACGCACCAGGCGCTCTTCTCCTGCACCTTTACCCCTTGATGACATGGACTGAGGATTAAGGTAATATCTACATGATTTTTGCACCTCTCACACCAGAAGGACTCCTCGTCTTGGCAACACCATCCCCAAGCAGAGGACTCCCATTTACCTGCCTCATCAGGCTATTTAGCCTCAACCTCTACTTCAGGCCTGGAACTTTATCACCTATACCACATCCAACTGAGGGTACCCCCTCCCAAGGCCTGAAGCGTTCCAAGTACCCCCTCTTTTCCCCTACATTTCTCCTCAGAGACCCTCCATAGCCCTCTGAAAGATGCCTCCGGTCACGGGTGACATTTCTGCCTCACAGAGAACTTTATCCAACCCCCAACTGAGGGCAGACCACTCAGTCACCTCCCCCCTATTTTGCAACCCTTCTTGAAACCCTACGAACTGCTAACTTCGGCTCAGGGGGCTACCTCCCAACACAGAACCCGCTTTGATCAGGGATACAATACTGTTGAATAAATCCTACCAAGCACTGATCTCTGGACAGAGACACCTGCCCCGAGGATACGAACAGTTCACTTCAGTCTGGTACTTGGCTTTTGACTACCACGTCCAGCGACTGACCTCTTGTGGCATTTTTCTCGGAACATTGATCAGGTCCTGATTTTGGGGGCCCACACCCAGCTAGACCTCTATGTTTGACTCAATATGCTTTACAGTTATTGTTTATGTTTTTGGATTTTTCCCCCCTCCCCCCACCCCTCTCCCGCAAAAATGTTTATGCTGACTTGCTGACCTTTTTCATCATATCCTACCCATTTTACAATTGGTACCCCCTATGTGGTCTACCTTTTCGTAACCCTCCCCTGTCCCAGGACCTTCTCACTTTATCAGCTTGACCTCACCATAACAAGACCTTGGACTCTCCTTCCCTCACCTCATCCCGCCTAGCGCGGATCGCACACCCTACCATGTTACCTGCATCCTTCTCTGACTGGATCCCCACATATTCCAGTGCTATAGATGGCTCCTATATTTTAGCTTATCCAACATAATCCTACCAAGGCCATATTCTCCCTCTCGGACTGTCACTGCTGCCTCCACCTTTGCTCTCAGGGCACCCCTGCGGCTCCCTCTGAGCAAACCCTCCCACCGGATCGGAAGCTTTCTCCCCATCGGTGGGACCTCTCCCTTAATCACTCACATTTTTCTCACGGACCTTCACGGTCCAATGTTTCTTCTCATCTTCTCTTACCTCTCTACCCTTTACTTCTCCCTACTTTCCTTTCCTACCTGGCTCACCCTCTCCTACCCCTCTCCTCGTGGAGGGCAGGTCGCCCTTCTCCCTATCATTTATAAGCTCTCATTCCTATCATCATCATGGCCCCTTTAAATATCTTGACACTGAATGTTCAGGGTCTAAATATACCCCAGAAAAGAGTCAAAGCCTTTCGGACTTTCGCCTCCCTTAAAGCCCACGTGGTGTGCCTGCAGGAGACCCATTTCTCCCAAAACTCGACCCCCAAGTTCTTTCACAATTCTTATCCCCAAACCTTTACCGCCTCGGCGACCACTAAGCAGAGGGGAGTCATGATCGGCATCCAGAGATCCACCCCCTTCACGCTCATTAAAGAAATTAAGGACCCTGATGGGAGATACCTAATCCTCACGGGCACTTTATTGGAAGACAATGTCACTATAGTGTCCTACTACGCCCCTAAGCAGAATCCCAACGCATTCCTGGCCCACCTTTTTTCGGTCATCGATCACCACAAACAAGGAAGCCTACTTATTGGGGGAGATTCCAACCAGGTAATCTACCCTTTCCTAGACAAATCCCCCTTCTCCCAAACAGCCTCTCCATCCAAGCTTTCCTTCAAACTTTTGCTTCACAGACACTCTCTCATCGACTCATGGCGGGAAATGAATCCTACGAAGAAACAATTCACAATTTACTCACACCCCCACAAGGTCTCGTCGCGCATTGACCATCTCCTCCTCACAGTTGGTACCACTCCAACAATCCTTGAGTCCACCATCATCCCTATTGCATGGTCCGATCACTGCGCAGTCCTGACTTCCATTGAATCTCTGATTCCGAAACAATCTGATCACTCCTGGTGCCTCAATGACTCCATTCTCACACACCCCTCCCACAAACTAGATATCGAAAAAGCTCTAACTGACTTCCTTCAAGAGAACAATACTGACGACATTTCGCCCCTCACCCTGTGGGAAGCTCATAAACCGGTGATCCGGGGAGCTTTAATCAGTAAAGCCTCCCACATCAAAAGAACCAGACGTGAACTTCATAAACAGCTGGACAGCCAATTCCTTCAGGCACACAATTCATTCCTAGCTAACCCCACTGACCTCAACAGACAAGCACTTGACAAAGCCCAACTAGAACTAGATCTCTTCCTCACCGAGGCGGCAGACAAGGTCCTCCGCCGACAACACCACAAATTCTTTACCAAGAGCAACAAGCCAGACACATTCCTGGCCCTATCCCTACGCAACCTTGACCGACCACGCAAGCCGATTCATCTCAAAACTTCCAAAGACACTTACACGAGCAACCCCGTTAAAATTGTGGCCCACTTTCGCAGACATCTAGCAGCCCTTTATGAAGCAAATCCCTCCTTTAATCCTTCCCAAGCTGAAGCCCTGCTCTCCAGTATCTCTCTCCCCACTCTCTCTACCACCGAGAGAGATTCCCTTGATGACCCGTTCACACTTCCAGAAGTCCTCTCCGCTATCAAATCCATTAAAAACAACAAGAGACCAGGACCTGATGGCTTTACAGCCGCCTATTACAAACATTTTGCACACATCTTAGCCCCCGTATTAGCCAACGCCCTCAATGCTATCCGGTCCGGCTCCTCATTTCGCCCGGAATCCCTCTCGGCTGTTGTCTCCATGCTGCCCAAACCCTCCTCTGATGACTCCTCCTGGGCTAATTATCGCCCGATCTCTCTGCTCAATCAAGACATCAAACTTATGGCCAAAATCCTAGCCGCCCGTCTTAACAAGCTGGTAGGCTCCCTTATTCACAAGGACCAAGTAGGATTTATACCTGCTAGGCAAGCTGGAGACAACATCCGCAGAGTGACACTCTTAACTCACATAGCCCGCTCTCGTCATATTCCCACGTGCCTACTGTCCTTAGACATCAGAAAGGCTTTCGACACACTTTCCTGGCCCTACCTAACCTTAGTTCTCAAGAAATGGGGATTCGGCCCTCATTTCCAGACCTGGATCACGTCCCTATATTCCTCCCCATCGGCTTGCGTGAGATATGCAGGCTTCAAGTCTGACCCCTTTCCTATCGGCAGAGGCTCTCGTCAGGGATGCCCCCTATCACCCCTCCTCTTTGCCCTGGCCATCGAGCCCCTGGCACAGCTGATCCGCTCAAACCCGAATATAAAGGGAATTGAGGTGGGCGGACATCACCATAAACTCTGCCTCTTCGCGGACGACGTCCTCCTATTCCTCACCTCCCCTCTCATTTCGTCCCCCAACCTACTCCAGACTCTATCTGATTTTGCTGCAGTCTCTGGCCTGAAAGTTAATCCCGAGAAATCTAAGATGCTAAACATCTCCCTCGATCCCCACGAGCAAACACACTTACAACAAACTCTCCCTTTTACATGGGTCACATCGAGTCTCCCCTACCTGGGGATCAACCTCCCCCCAACCCATCTGATATGTATGCCGTAAACTACCCTCCTATGCTATCACATCTCACACGTTTGATGTCAAGCTGGTCGAAACTCCCCCTCTCATGGCTTGGTCGAATCTCCGCGGTCAAAATGACCATTTTGCCGAAAATACTTTACCTATTTAGGGTTCTTCCAACTGAAGTACCCTCTCACTACCTCAGAATCCTACAGCGGAGAACCTCCCAATTCATTTGGGGCAGTGTACGACCCCGCGTGTCTAAACGCATCTTGTTCTCCCATAAGGCAAAAGGCGTGCCTCACTTTACTAGATACTTTCAAGCTGCGCAATTAGCCTGCCTACCCAAATGGCATGCCTCACATGAGACACCTCTTTGGGTATCGCTCGAAGCGGTTGACTGTGACCCCCTATCCATGGCCAATCTCCTTTGGCTCTCCCCGAAAGATCGGAGACCCACCCGTAACCCTATTACTGCCCATAGCCTTAAGTTATGGGACAGGCTTAAACAGAAGGCAGGTCTACAATCCCCTCACAACCCTATGCTTTCTTTTCTTAAGAACCCCTCCTTCTATCCGGCTTGGTCGTCCCCAGCTTCATTCTCCAGATGGGTGGAAGCGGGCGTTTTGAGAGCTCACGCCTTCATCACGCCTGATTCAATCAAGTCTTTTCCCTCTCTACAGGAACAGCACCAGCTCCCCATCTCCGAACTCTTTAGATACCTACAACTAAAACATCTTTTCACCCCGCATATACACACTGACTCCTCTCTGCCTATCTTTTCTCCATTCGAACACCTCTGTAAATCAGACCCCCACGCCAGGGGCATCATATCTACACTTTACACTCTCCTAACTGACCCCCCACAGGCGGCTCAAATCCCCTATGTCAGAGCCTGGGAGAAAGACCTCCAACAACCCATAGATCCTGAGGACTGGGGAGAAATATGGGACTCTACCAAATCCTCTTCCCAGAATATAGTGGCACTTGAAACCTCCTATAAGGTTCTCATGAGGTGGTACCTCGTCCCGGCCCGAATTAATAGGTTCATGCCCTCATACTCCCCGATCTGCTTCAGAGGATGCTCCGACAATGGTATCCACATTCACATCTGGTGGGAATGTTCGATTGCCCAAAGATTCTGGGTCCAAATATTTGAAATCATCTCTAAACTCATGGGATGCCACGTAGCCCTTGACCCTAGAACGGCTCTTCTGAACCTAAAACCCCCAGATATCTTTAAATCGCAATTTAAACTTCTCCTGCAGGTCACCACAGCGGCTAAACAAACCATTGCGCGCGCATGGAAATCCCCGCAGCTTCCCGTTGCCGAAACCAAAAATAGAGTCACGAAAGCCATGATCCACGCCAGAATTGAAGCCATAATCACTGATAAGCTCCCCAACCATGAACGCATATGGGCCCCTTGGCTAACCCACTTCGCCCCTCCGGGCTTTGACATCGCCCGCTTTCAACCCTGAGCACCCCTTTTTCGGACTTACCTATCTGCTACAATCCCCCATGTAGGCCACCTGAACTCCCACGACCGGCCCTCCACAACCCCACCACCTCCCCCCTGTCTCTCCTTTCTTTTCCTCCTATCCCTTCTCCCCCCTGTTCCCGGGGTCTATCTCTTCCCCCTCCCCTCCTTTCCCGCCCTCTGGGCACGCTCTACCCCCTAACATCTACTCTTTTCTCCCCCCTCTTTCCCCCTTTTTTTTTCTGCCTATCGGAATGATGACGATAACGCTGACTCCTCTGCACCAGGACACCAACTACCCCCGGACAGGCAGTTACTTAACCTGCCCTCAATCCCCGGCCTTAATAGTTGGGTTCCTTAACCTTCGGGAAAACACCCTACTCATTTGACCACACTACCGTATCCCCTTCCCCTCCCTTTTTTTTTTTTTTTGTAATTCCTTTATTTATCACAGAAGGTAACATGGTACAGGCAACTGCACAAGCAAGAGTTATTTTTGATGCGGAAACATAGATCTTGCATTAGCTGGGTTGTTGATAGCCAAGATTAGAACGGTGTTCCAGAGACTTCCCCTCCCTTTTTAACTGTACTTATTTGGTTAGTGATACCCGAGTATCTCCCAGTTCAACCAACCTGTCTATATATCACATGTTAGACTTTGTTCGGTTCCTGGAACCGTATAGCATCCTCTGTAATGTTGTTGTTTCATTCTTCAATAAAACTTTTGAACAAAAAAAAAAAATCCAGTTTTTCCAGACGAGCCATTTCTTCCCTGCACAAACAAGTTGGGGACAAGATCAAGTGTTCACTGCGCAATGCCATCTGTGGCAAGGTTCACATAACCACTGATATGTGGACCAGTAAGCAGGGTCAGGGACGCTATATCTCGCTAACTGCACACTGGGCAAATGTAGTGGCGGGTGGGCCTATGGCGGCTAGCCATTTGGCGCATGTCCTTCCGCCACTGAGAATTGCAGGGCATTTCTCTTTGCCTCCTGTTGCCTCCTCCTCCTACACAGCTTCCTCCTCCTCTACCACCTCCTCATCTGCTCAGCGTAACACCTTCACCACCAACTTCGGCACATCCAGGGGGAAATGACAGCAGGCTGTTTTAAAACTGATATGTTTGTGGGATAAACCCCACATGTGCTGAATTTGGTGGTGCAGAAATTTCTAAAAAACTACCCAGATATGTCAGAGCTCCTGCAGAAAGTGCGGGCCGTCTGTGCATGCTTTCAGCGTTCTCACCCTGCTGCTGCTCGCCTGTCTGTGCTGCAGCAGAACTTTGGCCTTCCCGCTCACCGCCTCCTATGCAATGTGCCCACAAGGTGGAACTCTACCTTGCACATGATGGAGAGAATGTGCGAGCAGCAGCAGGCAATAGTGGAGTTTCAGCTGCAGCACGCACGGGACAGTCACTCTGCAGAACAGCACCACTTGACCACCAACGAGTGGGCCTCCATGCGAGACCTATGTACCATATTGCGGTGTTTCGAGTACTCCACCAACATGGCCAGTACCGATGACGATGTTCTCAGCATTACTATCCCACTTCTATGTCTCCTTGAAACAACACTTCGGGCGATGATGGAAGAGGATGTGTCACAGGAGGAAGAGGAGGAGGAAGAGGGGTAATTTCCATGGTTATCAGGCCAGTCATTCACAAGTGGCTCGGAGGGTGGGTTCCTGCACAAGCATAGGCCAGGTCAAAAATTTTCAAGCCAGGGCACAGTTCTGGAGGATGAGGAAAATGATGATGATAATGAGGAGGAGGAACTGTGTTCACAGCAGGGTGGCACCCAACGCAGCTTGTGGGCATCACTGGAGCATGGCTGGGGGGATACAGAGGACACAGATGATACACCTCCCACAGAGGACAGCTTGTCTTTGCCTCTGGGCAGCCTGGCACACATGAGTGACTACATGCTGCAGTGCCTGCTCAACGACAGCCGAGTTTCCCACATTTTAACTTGTGCTGATTACTGGGTGGCCACCCTGCTGGATCCCCATTACAAGGACAATGCACCGTCCTTAATTCCTTCACTGGAGCGTGATTGGAAGATGCATGACTACAAGCGCACACTGGTAGAGGCGCTGCTGAGGGCATTCCCAAATGACACCGGGGGCTCAGTGGAAGCACAAGGCGAAGGCAGAGGAGGAGGAGGAAGAGGTCGCCAACACAGCTGTGGCACCGCCAGCACCTCAGAAGGCAAGGTTAGAATGGCTGAAAGGTGGAAAAGCTTTGTCAGCAGTCTGCCACAACAAACAGCACCAGGAGGCAGCATTTCAGCAACATGGTGGAACAGTATGTGTGCACATGCCTACATGTACTGACTGATGGGTCTGCCCCATTCAACTTCTGGGTCTCCAAATTGGGCACATGGCCTGAGCTTGCCCTTTATGCCTTGGAGGGGCTGGCCTGCCCTGCAGCCAGTGTATTGTCTGAACATGTGTTTAGCATGGCAGGGGGCGTTATCACAGACAAGCGCAGCTGCCTGTCCACAGCCAACGTGGACAAGCTAACGTTTATGAACCAGGCATGCTGTACCTTGTGCAGAATAGACATTTAGACCAGCCTCATACACCCATTGGTATACTTGTTTTTTTTTAATGTCTCAATATTTTGGGGGCTACCCCAATTAGAAAAAAACATACAAACAAAATAGTGTTGGCTAACTCCTCCTCCTCCACCGCCACTTCCACCTACACCACCATGGTCACTGCCTCCTCAACCTCTAGGCTCATACTCCACATCCACCTCCTCCTCCAATTTTTATTTTTTTTATGTGATTTAAAGTTATTTCCCTATCCACATTTGTTTGCAGGGCACTTGTCCTACTCTTACCCCCATTTTGCTTCCTTTTGCAGCCCTCTAGCCCTTTCCAGGACTTTTTTACAGCCATTTTTGTGCCCAAAAGTTCAGGTCACCATTGACTTCAATGGGGTTCGGGGTCCGGGGGGTCATGTTCGGGTGACGTTCGGTGCCGAACCCAAACTTTTCCACGAAGTTCGGCTGAACCCGCCAAACCCGAACATCCAGGTGTCCGCTTAACTCTCATCATCTTCGCATAGGAGTCAATTCCATTCCGGGTATGTAGCCGAGGTCTTGCTTCACAGAGGCTGGGGAAGGAACTCCGAGTATCAGTTGTATGTGAAAGACAGAAAACGGGAGGCTCCCATAGTGAAGAACGCCAAGGCTTGTTTATTTTAAAATTCAGTAGATAAAATACAAATGAAAAAAACCCAGGAAGCAGAGGACACCGATCGCGTTCCTCCAAGCGGAAGTGATGTATCCTAAGCCATGTTACCCAATGCCATTTTGTCAGACGTGCTGACGTCACCAGGGGTCACATAACACGATACATCCCTTCCTATTTTATGCACATTACGCTTGCAGAGATATCCAATCCGATGCAATCCTCCAGAGTGGATTACATTATTGATGATTGGGAAAACATTCAATTGTCTTAGATTAGACCACAATAAAGACATTTATTTATTTATTAGTATTTATTAGAAACACTAAAATATTTTTGAATATTTGAAACAAAATTTGAGGACAAAAAATAATAATAGAGCTCCCTCTGGTGGAGAAAAGAGGGAATCCAGATTGTTGGTAAATGTGAAGAGGAAATATTCTTGTCCGCCATCTAGTGGACAAAAAGGAGGGGATTGAAAAGCAATTAAAACCCTCAGAAAATCACATTTAAATTGAATAGAATTATAAAAAAAATATAAAAATCTAGATCTGAATTAGATAATCTCTTTACAATAATAAATAAGTAAAATAGATAAATAGAAAGAACATTTTTAATATAAAAGATTATATCAGTAATTGGACAGGAAGTAGTTTAGATTGATATCCGCATTAATCCCTGCTGGCTGGAGAGTATTGAGTCTATAGATCCATTTGTTTTCATTCATGTATATTTTAGTAAGATTGCCTCCCGGCCAGTGGGGTTCCACTCTATCGATCCCAAAAGATTGAGCCAAACTAGGATTACTATTGGGATGTCATTTAACCCTTTCCCGCCCGCACCATAGCCGAATGACGGCTAGAATGCGGCTCTAAAATGCCGGGAGGCTATCAATAGAAGGCCTCCCCTTCGGCTCATGCTGGGCACGCTCCCGCTGATGCTGGCAGCAAGCACGAGCACCGCCGCATGCCGCGTGAACATGCCCGCGGGTCGGGCGGACCCGATGTCCGCTGGAGACCTGCAATCTCCTCACAGAGAGCCGGAACAGGGAACCGCTGTTGTAAACTCTGTGGTCTCCGTTCTGTGAGGGGGCAAGCCAGATCTACTGATTCCTGTCACTGGGATCAGTTAGATCTGTCATGCCCCTGTCATCCCCCCCACAGTTAGAACACACCCAGGGAACACATTTAACCCCTTCATTGCCCCCTTAGTGTTAACCCCTTCCCTGCCAATGACATTTATACAGTATCCAGGGTCTATTTTTAGATCTGATCACTGTATAAATGTCATTGGTCCCAAAAAAGTGTCAAAAACATTCAACATGTCTGCCCTAATATCGCAGTCCTGATAAAAATTGCAGATCACCGCCATTACCAGTAAAAAAATAAAAATAAATAAAAATGCCATAAACCAATGTCCATAGTTTGTAGACGCTATCATTTTTGCAAAACCCAATCAATATACGCCGATTACGATTTTTTTTACCAAAAATATGTAGAAAAATATATACCGGCCTAAACTGATGAATAAATTTGTTTTTTTATTTTTGGATATTTATTATAGTAAAAAGTAAAAAATATTGTTATTTTTTCAAAATTGTCACTCTTTATTTGTTTATAGCGCAAAAAATAAAAAACGCAGAGGTGATCAAATACCACCAAAAGAAAGCTCTATTTGTGGGGAAAAAAAGGACGCCAATTTTGTTTGGGTACAACATCGCACGACCGCGCAATTGTCATTCAAATAGTGACAGCGCTGAAAATTGGTCTGGGCAGGAGGGGGGTTTAAGTGCCCAGTAAGGAAGTGGTTAAAGTGGTTAGAGTATGTTTGGGGAACCCATTCTTTGTTATTTAAATGTTCATTGATACGGGTACATAAATTCCTCATTGTACGACCCATATATTGAAGGCCACATGGGCAATCTATCACATGCGTAACGTGGGACATTTTGCAGGTAATGAATTTATGGATGTGATATTCCCTGCCTGTGTTGAAGGATTTCAATCTTTCCACTTTCCTTCTGTCCCATTTTGAAATCCTGCAGGCCTTACATCTATTACAATAATAAAATCCTTTTAGGTCCAGGAAGGTGGCTTTTTTGGTAGGGGGGTTATATACGTTAAGGGCCAATTTATTTCTAAGATTGGAAGGTATCTAATCTTAGAAATAGATAATTATATGTATGTGTTCCGTGCAGACGGATAACAAATTCACTCTTAGAGCTGCAGCCCCCACCGTAACTTCACCTAGGTGTAGCTGAAAAATGGTTTGTTTTATGGTGGATGTGGCGCCACTCTATTCAGGACAATACTATTGATACGGTGTGCCCTCTTATAGCCAAAAAACAAATCACTATGCCCTGCTTCATTCACTTACACGTCTCCAGGGTTAAATGGAGGTGTGGTAATAAAAATGAAATTCTCAATATAAATGGAGGTGGGTAAATATCAAGGTATATTCCTATTACAAAAAAGTGCATGCGCAAATTTCATAAGGTGCTAAAGTGTCACATATGAGTTGCCTCAGAAATTCTCCAAAAATATGCTAATGTCTGATAAATACATATAAATCAATATATAGAGCAAAAACTGATCAATTATATCTAGATATATGAAAATATATATAAAAAATAGAAATAAAAATAAATAAAAATTAAATTAAAAATTAAAATAAAAAAATTTAAAAAAATGTTTATTATATATAAACTGTGGTGATGTGTAAACAAGTGACAATGATTATCAACAAATACATGAGATGCCAAAAATTATGTACACAAATGTATAAATAAATATGTATATCTGTATACTGTGATCCACCAGTGATGTGAACCGTGCTCAACAGTCCATTCAAAAATTGTGAAAAAACAACAACACCTCTTGAATAATGGTGCATAAGTGATTATTCCACTTCAATCATGTGCCAGGTGAGTCTGCTCCGCGCTCCCCAATGGTTAGAAAACTCCCCAGACAACAATCCCCACCAGGGGGTGCCAGCACAGAGGTCTCAGGTCTTCCTATATTTCCTTCATCATCCAGGCATCCCTCATAATAGCGTACATGAAAAAGAGAGGAGCCGCTTCCTTGTGTAGTATATTAAAACTCTTTAATATGGTAAACAAGTAAAATCCACCCACTTTTATGAAGATTTAACTAGAGTGTATCATTCAAATGGTTCCCCAGCTTTTTAATGTTTTAACTTTTTTATTTTAATTTTTAATTTAATTTGTATTTATTTTTATTTCTATTTTTTATATATATTATCATATATCGAGATATAATTGATCAGTTTTTGCTCTATATATTGATTAATATGTATTTATCAGACGTTAGCATATTTTGGGAGGATTTTTGAGGCAACTCATATGTGACACTTTAGCACCTTATGAAATTTGCGCATGCACTTTTTTGTAATAGGAATATACCTTGATATTTACCCACCTCCATTTATACTGAGAATTTTGTTTTTATTACCCACATCCATTTAACCCTGGAGACGTGTAAGTGAATAAAGCAGGGTATAGTGATTTGTTTTTTGGCTATAAGAGGACACACCGTATCAATAATATTGTCCTGAACAGAGTGGTGCCACATCCACCATAATCTTAGAAATAAATTATATAACCCAATGTCTGCTGTCCTTATAACTAATTGCTCTCTATGCAAACTTTCCTTTCACAGTCGACTCTCAGGCTCTTTTTGCTTTTAAAATTTGTAACCTGTGGTTTATCAGAAGGTTATTCTTCATATCTCCTTCATAATTCATATGAATAATTATAATTTAATATTAGAAAACCCTGACATATCATTATATTGTACAGTATAGTCTGGGGAGAAGGACACACAGACCTTACACATTAAAGTGCCCTGTACTTCTTTCCCTGACAAAGTGGCCACTAAAGAGCCACGCAATGAGTTGTTGGTGTTATAACCTGATTTTATGATGAATAAATACCGACCTTCCTGAATAATCCTCTTGGAAGCATCTAATTATTGAATGGAGGTCTCTGCTGACCACACACAGCTTCCATTTTGGGGTCTTCTCCTTTTTATCACCTGACCTCTCTGTAGACATCTTACTGGCTGATACTTTGGTGCTGATTAGTAGCAGTCTTGGCTATGAATGGCACAGATTTGTGGAGGAGACACCTAGAATACACGTCTGTATAAATTGTGACCCTATACAGGGTAACATTCCTTTGTTACCCCGATGTACCAATCACATGAATGCTGGGATGAAAGTTCTGAGTGACCCTCATAGTTATGAGAACAAAAGCCTCCATATTGGTTCCATTCATCGCATTACAAATGAGTTGATTATTGTTTGTGCTCCTTCCAGGTGATGTCATCTCGGGTCATCTCCTGATGTCATGGCGACCTCTTCCTCCTCATCCTCCTCCTCACAAGGTATGACTGCTGATCCTCACATTCCTTTCCAATGTTTTCCTCCATCTCACATCTCCAGAGATTGGAATTAGATGATAGGACGTCTTATGTCTCCATAGTCTGGGCATTTCCTGTAGACATCTGGTCAGTCCACCCATTAGAAGAGTTCAGGAGCTTTCATCAATTCCACCATCACATTCCCGCCTCTTCAGATTTTATTTATCATTGATGGAAATGATCTTCTGAGTTGGTCCAGCAATCCATAATGACTGGAGGACCCCAAATATTATAGTGATTTGTGTAGTGGTTGGGGGAATCCTTTGTCTATAATCCTAAGGAGAAAACAGCCCAGTGTCACATGACACATACTGCTGGGAGATTTGGGGGAAATCAGAGTTTTTGGTTCACACTGATCAGAGACATCATTATTCAGATTTTTTTAACCACTTCAATACCGGGTACTTTCCCCCCTTCCTGCCCAGGCCAATTTTCAGCTTTCAGCGCTGTCACACTTTGGATGAAAAAAAAAAAGATGCTAGGGGAGAACCGGGGTAAAGGGTCAGAGGTTCCAGGTGGCCCAGGGCTGTGAGTTGGCTTCTGTTGGGAATCAATGTTTATGGCTCCAGGAGGGGGTTGTCATAATTTGAGGGTAGGAAATGTTCCACCCATGTCTGCGTCACAAACCTTTTAATAGTGTGGTGGGGGGGTCTGAAATATATTTTTGTATTGTTAACCACTTCAATACCGGACACTTACACCCCCTCCCTGCCCAGACCAATTTTCAGCTTTCAGCGATGTCACATTTTGAATGACAATTGCGCGGTCATGTGACACTGTAACCGTATGAAATGTTTATCATTTCTTTGACACTGTTTTTTTGTGGTTTTTAATCACCTCTGGGGTTTTTATTTTTTGCTAAATAAACAAAGACCAAACATTTTGAAAAAAAAAAAAGATTTTCTTTATTTCTATTAGATTTATGAAAAATACAATTTTGTATATAATGTAGGCCAAAATGTATTCTGCTCCACAGTCCACAAACTATCGTATATTTCTGAAAATTGATCAACCCTGATGTACTGATGGGTGATCTCATTTCTTGAGGCCCAAAAACAAGAGTACAGTGCAAATACCCCCCCCACCCCCCAATTACCCCTTTTTGGAAAGCAGATGGTCCAAGGTAACTAAGTAAAAAGCATGAGAAGCTTTTTTGAAGTTGTATTTTTTGTCACAATTCTTTTAAAGATTATGAAATTTTAAAAAAATACAATTTTTTTACATATTGTCACCAGTTCAGCATTATCATATAATGGGTGTGGCGGTGATCAGGGACACCGACTGGTTAAATAAATGCATAAATATTTTTTTTTTCAATTTTTAATAATTTTCTTTTATTTTTTATGACATTTTCTTTTCTTTTTTACATTTTTTCGACACTGTGACTAGAGCAATAGAGTGTTACCATAGTAACACTGCATTACTTTGGGGAAGTGATCAGAATTTTTTTTTACATATTATGATTGTTTATAATAAACCATTTTTTCTGAATAATACTGATTCATTCAGTGTGTTGTGTTGTGATTAGATGTGATTGGTCACATTTAATCACATGGTACATAAAGGCTGTGATTGGCCCTGCCTGTACTATGTGATATGTGTGACCAATCACACAATCAATAAACATGAAGTTTAAAATGATCATCCATATATATATACATTAGGAGGTCTATATACAGTATCTCACAAAATATTTTATTCTATCTTTTCATGTCACAACACTGAAGAGCTGACACTTTGCTACAATGTAAAGTAGTGAGTGTACAGCTTGCATAACAGTGTAAATTTACTGTCCCCTCAAAATAACTCAACACACAGCCATTAATGTCTAAACCACTGGCAACAAAAGTGAGTACACGCCTAAGTGAGAATGTCCAAATTGGGCCCAAAGTGTCCATATTTTGTGTGGCCACCACTTTTATCCAGCACTGCCTTAACCCTCTTGGGCATGGAGTTCACCAGAGCTTCACAGGTTGCCACTGGAGTCCTCTTCCCCTCCTCCATGACGACATCACAGAGCTGGTGGATGTTAGAGGCCTTGTGCTCCTCTACCTTCCGTTTGAGAATGCCCCAAAAGATGCTCAATAGGGTTTAGGTCTGGAGATGCTTGGCCAATCCAGCACCTTTACCTTCAGCTTCTTTAGCAAGGCAGTGGTGGCCTTGGAGGTGTGTTTGGGGTCGTTATCATGTTGGAATACTGCCCTGTGGCCCAGTCTCTGAAGGGAGGGGATCATGAGTACATGTTGGCATTCATGGTTCCCTCAATGAACTGTAGCTCCCCAGTGCACTCATGCAGCCCCAGACCATGGCACTCCCACCAACATGCTTGGCTGTAGACAAGACACACTTGTCTTTGTACTGGACATGGTTCCAGTAATCCATGTCCTCAGTCTGCTTGTGTTCAGCAAAGTTTGTGGGCTTTATTGTGCATCATCTTTAGAAGAGGCTTTCTTCTGGGATGACAGCCATGAAGACCAATTTGATGCAGTGTGTGGCATATGGTCTGAGAACTGACAGGCTGACCCCCCCACCTCTTTAACCTCTGCAGCAATGCTGGCAGCACTCATACATCTATTTTGCAAAGACAACCTCTGGATATCACACTGAGCACAGCACTCAAATTCTTTGGTAGACCATGGCAAGGCGCTGTTCTGAGTGGAACCTGTCCTCTTAAACCACTGTATGGTCTTGGCCACTGTGCTGCTCAGTTTCATTGTCTTGGCAATCTTCTTGTAGCCTAGGCCATCTTTATGTAGAGCAGCAATTCTTTTTTAGATCCTCAGGGGGTTCTCTGCCATGAGGTGCCATGTTGAACTTCCAGTGAGCAGATTGAGAGAGTGAGAGTGATAAAAGCAAATTTAACACTCCTGCTCCCCATTCACAACCTGAGACCTTGTAACACTAATGAGTCACATGACACTGGGGAGGGAAAATGGCTGATTGGGTCCAATTTTGACATTTTCACTTAGGGGTGTACTCACTTTTGTTGCCAGCAGTTTAGACATTAATGGATGTGTGTTGAGTTATTTTGAGGGGACAGCAAATTTACACTGTTATTCAAGCTGTACACTCACTACTTTACATTGTAGCAAAGTGTCAGCTCTTCAGTGTTGTCACATGAAAATGTAGAATAAAATATTTACAAAAATGTGAAAGGGTGTACTTACTTTTGTGAGATACTGTATATAATATTTACTATGAGTTTGTGTAATTTTCACAGTCATCACTAACAATCCCCATAATGTGTCTAATAGGTTTACTTTCTATGATCAGCAGCTCCATCTAGTGGCCATAATAGTGTTTTCTGGAAATACCTCAACCAGTAAGATATGACCACTAGATGGACATGTTAGGAAGATAATTAATGGAGGTGATTTATTTTAATAAATAGCCCCCTAGGTGTTTACACCCAATATTCATCTGTCTGTGAGGTAATTTACCACTATGGAAGCAATTATGTAAGATTATCACAAGGAATCCAATCCCTCCATAGAATAATGTACATATAGACATATTGGGGGCTATTTTCCTTTCCCTTCTATATGCTTCTTATACCATTGCAGGATTCCAGTACAGACTTATCTGTTGTCATGTGTCAGAAATCCTCCAATCAGGATGAATGTTTATGGTTACTGATTGTCCTCTCTGCAGGGCCGGCTCCTGGTGTCCTGGGAAAGAGGAAACAAACCCCCGGGGATCTTATCATATATTCTCTGGAGGATCTGAAAGGATGTGACTTCAAGAGATTTAGGAACAAATTGTCTGATTTCTCCTATGAAAATAAACGTCCCATCCCCCGAGGAAGACTAGAAAATGCAGACTGGATCGCCACCAAGGACCTCCTGATAGACACATATGGAGAAGAAGGGGCTCTGGATGTCACCATTGATGTCTTTACACTGATTGGTCTGATGGGACCCGCAAATGACCTCAAGGAGAGGAGAGCACAAAATGGTGAGTTCCCGTCTATGACCATTTCATACCAATTGCTGATCAATATCTGTGTGAGGAAGAACTAGGAATGTCATCCAGGGAAAGCCAAAGACCAATCAGGAGCTTCTAACATGCTTCTAGCATGAACCCCTTCCTGCTGATAGTACACACATATGAGGCCACATGGAAGGGGGTCTTTATCCTGGGGGGTCACATATCTATTTACCTCTCTTTGTCCTGGGAGTGCACAGAGACTAGGATCTCACCAAGAGTCCCGGGTACTGTACTAATGATCGGGACCCGGGACTCCCAATTTATGGTCACGAAATTGCTGTGATAACCTCTGATTGACAATCATAGTAATCAGTCACTGTAGCCCATACCTGTGTTTTCTTTCTTTTCTAAATGGAGAGAAAGATACATTGTATACATACAGGATACATTATATAATACATTGTATACATACAGGATACATTATATAATACATTGTATACATACAGGATCCATTCTATAATACATTGTATACATACAGGATATATTATATAATACATTGTATACATACAGGATATATTATATAATACATTGTATACATACAGGATCCATTATATGATACAGTGTATACATACAGGATCCATTATATGATACAGTGTATACATACAGGATCCATTATATAATGCATTGTATACATACAGGATCCATTATATAATACATTGTATACATACAGGATATATTATATAATACATTGTATACATACAGGATATATTATATAATACATTGTATATATACAGGATACATTATATAATACATTGTATACATGCAGGATATATTATATAATACATTGTATACATACAGGATCCATTATATAATACATTGTATACATACAGGATATATTATATAATACATTGCATACATGCAGGATATATTATATAATACATTGTATACATACAGGATCCTTTATATAATACATTGTATACATACAGGATCCATTATATAATACATTGTATACATACAGGATATATTATATAATACATTGTATACATACAGCATATATTATATAATACATTGTATACATACAGTATATATTATATAATGCATTGTATACATACAGGATATATTATATAATACATTGTATACATACAGGGTATATTATATAATACATTGTATGCATACAGGATCCATTATATAATACATTGTATACATACAGGACACATTATATAATACATTGTATACATACAGAATATATTATATAATACATTGTATACATACAGGATACATTATATAATACATTGTATACATACAGGATCCATTATATAATACATTGTATACATACAGGATACATTATATAATACATTGTATACATACAGAATATATTATATAATACATTGTATACATACAGGATATATTATATAATACATTGTATGCATACAGGATCCATTATATAATACATTGTATACATACAGGATCCATTGTATAATACATTGTATACATACAGGGTACATTGCATACATACAGGATCCATTATATAATACATTGTATACCTGTCTCTTATA
>BLSH010273547.1:70215-84514 GCA_018402905.1 Glandirana rugosa | reverse complement strand
TTCGGGTTCCGTCCGGACCCGGACCCGGACTTTGTCCCGAAGTTCGGACGGACCAGCAGAACCCGAACTTCCAGAGGTTCGCTCAACTCTAATAGGGAGATGTTCCTGCTGGTGCTGCAAGGGACAGATTATTGTTCTAAAATCATGTCCTCGTGCAAAAGGGAATTGTTCCTGCTGGTGCTGTGAGGGACAGATTATTGTTCTAAAAACATCTCCTTATGCTATAGGAAGGGGTTCCTGCTGGTGCTGTGAGTGACAGATTATTGTTCTAAAATCATCTCATAGTGCTATAGGGAGAGGTTCCTGCTGGTGCTGTGAGGGACAGATTACTGTTCTAAAATCATATCCTAGTGCTATAGGGAGAGGTTCCTGCTGGTGCTGTGAGGGACAGATTATTGTTCTAAAATCATCTCCTAGTGCTATAGGGAGAGGTTCCTGCTGGTGCTGTGAAGGACAGATTATTATTCTAAAATCATCTCCTTGTGCTATAGGGAAAGGTTCCTGCTGGTGCTGTGAAGGACAGATTATTGCTCTAAAATCATCTCCTAGTGCTATAGGGAGAGGTTCATGCTGGTGCTGTGAGGAACAGATTATTGTTCTAAAATCATCTCCTAGTGCTATAGGGAGAGGTTCCTTCTGGTGCTGTGAGGGACAGATTATTGTTCTAAAACCATCTCATCATGGTGCTAGAGGGAGATGTTCCTGCTGCTCCTGTGAGGGACAGATTATTGTTCTAAAATTGACTCCTAGTGCTATAGGGAGAGGTTCCTGCTGGTGCTGTGAGGGACAGATTATTGTTCTAAAAACATCTCCTTGTGCTATAGAGAGAGGTTCCTGCTGGTGCTGTGAGGGACAGATTATTGTTCTAAAATCATCTCCTAGAGCTATAGGGAGAGGTTCCTGCTGGTGCTGTGAGGGACAGATTATTGTTCTAAAATCACCTCCCAGTGCTATAGGGAGAGGTTCCTGCTGGTGCTGTGTGGGACGGATTACTGTTCTAAAATCATCTCCTAGTGCTATAGGGAGAGGATCCTGCTGGTGCTGTGAGGGACAGATTATTGTTCTAAAATCATCTCCTAGTGCTATAGGGAGAGGTTCCTGCTGGTGCTGTGAAGGACAGATTATTGCTCTAAAATCATCTCCTAGTGCTATAGGGAGAGGTTCATGCTGGTGCTGTGAGGGACAGATTATTGTTCTAAAATCATCCCCTAGTTTTATAGGGAGAGGTTCCTGCTGGTGTTGTGAGGGACAGATTATTGTTCTAAAATCATCTCCTAGTGCTATAGGTAGAGGTTCCTGCTGCTCCTGTGAGGGACAGGTAATTGTTTGAAATCATCTCATCATAGTGCTACAGGGAGAGGTTCCTGCTGCTCTTGTGAGTGACAGATTATTGTTCTAAAATCATCTCATTATAGTGCTACAGGGAGAGGTTCCTGCTGCTCTTGTGAGGGACAGATTATTGTTCTAAAACCATCTCATCATAGTTCTACAGGGAGAGGTTCCTGCTGCTCTTGTGAGGGACAGATTATTGTTCTAAAATCATCTCATACTGCTAGAGGGAGAGGTTTCTGCTGCTCCTGTGAGGGACAGATTATTGTTCTAAAACCATCTCATCATAGTGCTACAGGAAAGAGTTTCCTGATGCTCTTGTGAGGGACAGATTATTGTTCTAAAATGATCTCATCGTAGTGCTACAGGGAGAGTTTTCTGCTGCTCCTGTGAGGGACAGATTATTGTTCTAAAATCATCTCATCATAGTGCTACAGGGAGAGGTTCCTGCTACTCTTGTGAGGGACAGATTATTGTTCTAAAATCATCTCATCATAGTGCTTCAGGGAGAGGTTTCTGCTGCTCCTGTGAGGGACAGATTATTGTTCTAAAACCATCTCATCATAGTGCTAGAGGGAGAGGTTCCTGCTTCTCCTGTGAGGGACAGATTATTGTTCTAAAATCATCTCATCATAGTGCTACAGGAAGAGTTTCCTGATGCTCTTGTGAGGGACAGATTATTGTTCTAAAATGATCTCATCGTAGTGCTACAGGGAGAGTTTTCTGCTGCTCCTGTGAGGGACAGATTATTGTTCTAAAATCATCTCATCATAGTGCTACAGGGAGAGGTTCCTGCTACTCTTGTGAGGGACAGATTATTGTTCTAAAATCATCTCATCATAGGGCTTCAGGGAGAGGTTTCTGCTGCTCTTGTGAGGGACAGATTATTGTTCTAAAACCATCTCATCATAGTGCTAGAGGGAGAGGTTCCTGCTACTCCTTTGAGGGACAGATTATTGTTCTGAAATCATATCATACTGGTGTAGGGAGAGGTTCTTGCTGGTGGTGTGAGAGGTGCATTTCTTGCACAAAAATAAAAAGTGCATCTACGTTGCTTTTTTCCAAAGAAAAAAAAATAAGAATAATTTATTATTCTTTTTTTTGTATTAATAAATAGTGCTACATAGTACTTTTGCGTCAATAATGAGGAGAGCGTCAAATAAGGGATGTGGTCGTGGTGCTGCTGGTGTTGGTGGTGTTGGTGAAGTTCTTGTTGCAAGGAAAGGACGTGGTTGATTTGTGCCAGCTACACGCACAAGTGAACCACCTTCCTCAGGTGCGAGTAGCCGACAGAACCTTCAACTTTATATGGTAGGCCCAAATGCCGCTCAACGAATGGTGAGGCCAGAACAAGTACAGGTGCTGGTAGATTGGGTGGCTGACAATGCCTCCAGTTCCTTCACATTGTCTCCCACCCAGTCCCTTGATGAAAGCTCAGAGTTGGCACCTGAACCCCATGGCCATCTGTCTTTCACCTCAGCCCCTTGTAAATCAGCCAAGCAGTCTGAGCCCCAAGTCATGCAGCAATCTCTTATGCTTTGTGATGACTCTGTTGGTGTGCTTTCCGTGGGCCATCCATATAGCCCTGCCCCAGAAGTGGAAGACATTGAGTGCACCGATGCCCAACCACGTCTGTTGCAGGGTGAGGACATGGAAACACCAGCTCAGCACGTCTCTGATGATGACAAAGAAGTGGTGAAGGGTGGGTGGAAGATGATGTGGAGGAGGATGATGAGGTCCTAGACCCCACATGGAATGAAGGTCATGCGAGTGACGTGTGTAGTTTGGAGGAAGGGGTGGTGGTCGCACAGAGGCACCAGCACAGCAAAAGAGGAAGCAGGTTGCAAAAGCGGAGCGAGCGTCCCCTAGACAGTACGCCTGCTACTACCCACCGCACGCAGGGACCTAGCACACCAAAGGCAGCTCAAAGGCATTCCCCCGCATGGCAGTTCTTCAGACAATGTGCTGACGACAAGACATGAGTGGTTTGCAAGCTGTGCAATGAGAGGCTGAAGCGCAGCATAAATGTTCTCAACCTGAGCACAACCCCCATGACCAGGCATCTAAATTCAAGGCACAAGCTGCATTGGAATAATTACCTCAAAATCCAAGAAAGGCCTCGGCCTCCTCCTGCTTCCTCTTCTGCTGCTGCCTCGGCCTCTTCCTCCACCTCTACAGTGACAGTGTCACCTGCCACCCTGCAAACAGACGATATGACAGCAACGCCACCATGTCCGCCACCGTCCCCAAGCATTCCACATGGTCCCATGGAAGCTTACAGCTCTCCATCTCCCAAACACTGGAGAGAAAGAGGAAGTACCCCCCTACCCACCCGCGATCCCTGGCCCTGAATGCCAGCATTTCAAAATTCCTGGCCTTTGAAAAGCTGTCATTCCGTCTGGTGGACACGGACAGTATCAAAAACCTGATGTCGGTGGCTGTCCCACAGTACGTGGTTCCCAGCCGCCACTACTTTTCCAGGCAAGCCATCCTTTCCATGCACAAACAAGTCGGGGACGAGATCAAGTGTGCACTGCTCAATGCCATCTGCGGCAAGGTCCACATAACCACTGATACGTGGACCAGTAAGCATGGGCAGGGACTCTATATCTCGCTAACTTCACACTGGGCAAATGTAGTGGCGGGTGGGCCTGAGGCAGCTAGCCATTTGGCGCATGTCCTTCCGCCACTGAGGATTGAAGGGCATTTCTCTTTGCCTCCTGTTGCCTCCTCCTCCTACTGCGCTTCCTCTTCCTCTATCACCTCCTCATCCGCTCAGAGTAACAACTTCACCACCAACATCAGCACATCCAGGGGGAAACGACAGCAGGCTGTTTTAAAACTGATATGTTTGGGGGATAAACCCCACACTGCGCAGCAGCTGTGGATGGGCATTGAACAACAGACCGATGAGTGGTTGTTGCCACTGAGCCTCAAGCCGCTCTGGCGGTGTGCGATAATGGGCGAAATCTCGTAGCGGCTCTGGGCCTAGCATATCCCTTGCCTGGCGCATGTGCTGAATTTGGTGGTGCAGAAATTTCTAAAAAAACTACCCGGATATATCAGAGCTGCTGCAGAAAGTGCGGGCCATCTGTGCACACTTTCGGCGTTCTCACCCTGGCGCTGCTCGCCTGTCTGTGCTGCACTTCGGCCTTCCCGCTCACCACCTCCTATGCAACGTGCCCACAAGGTGGAACTCCACCTTGCACATGCTGGAGAGGCTGTGCAAGCAGCAGCAGGCAATAGTGGAGTTTAAGCTGTACCACGCACGGGTCAGTCGCTCTGCGAAACAGCACCACTTCAACACCGAGTGGGCCTCCATGCGAGACCTGTGTATCATATTGCGGTGTTTTGAGTACTCCACCAACATGGCCAGTGCCCATGATGCTGTTTTCAGCATTACTATCCCACTTTTATGTCTCCTTGAAAATACACTTCGGGCAATGACGGAAGAGGATGTGGCACAGGAGGAAGAGGAGGAGGAAGAGGGGTCATTTCCATGGTTATCAGGCCAGTCATTCACAAGTGGCTCGGAGGGTGGGTTCCTTCACCAGCATAGGCCAGGTAAAACATTTTCAAGCCAGGGCACAGTTCTGGAGGATGAGGACGACAAGGATGATGATGATGAGGAGGAGGAACCGTGTTCACAGCAGGGTGGCACCCAACACAGCTCGTGGGCATCACTAGAGCATGGCTGGGGGGATACGGAGGACACAGATGATACACCTCCCACAGAGGACAGCTTGTCTTTGCCTCTGGGCAGCCTGGCACACATGAGCAACTACATGCTGCAGTGCCTGCTCAATGACAGTCGAGTTGCCCACATTGTGACTTGTGCTGATTACTGGGTGGCCACCCTGCTGGATCCCCATTACAAGGACAATGTTTTGTCCTTAATTCCCTCACTGGAGCATGATCAGAAGATGCGCAACTACAAGCGCATGCTGGTAGACACGCTGCTGAGGGCATTCCCAAATGACACAGGGGGCTCAGTGGAAGCACAAGGTGAAGGTGGAGGAGGAAGAAGAGGTCACCAACGCAGCTGTGGCACCGCCAGCACCTCAGAAGGCAGGGTTAGCATGGCTGAAATGTGGAAAAGCTTTGTCAGCAGCACACCAAAACAAACAGCAACACCAGCTGATAGCCAACATCTTAGCAGGAGGCAGCATTTCAGCAACATGGTGGAACAGTATGTGTGCACACGCCTACACGTACTGACTGATGGGTCTGCCCATTCAACTTCTGGGTCTCCAAATTGGGCACATGGCCTGAGCATGCCTTAGAGGTGCTGGCCTGCCCTGCAGCCAGTGTATTGTCTGAACGTGTGCTTAGCATGGCAGGGGGCGTTATCACAGACAAGCGCAGCTGCCTGTGCACAGCCAACGTGGACAAGCTAATTTTTATTAAAATGAACCAGGCATGGATCCCACAAGACTTGTCTGTACCTTGTGCAGAATAGACATTTAGACCGGCCTCACACAGCCATTGATATACTTGTTTTTTTTATATGTCTCAATATTTTGGTGGCAACCCCAATTAGAAAAAAAAACAAACACACAAAAAACAGTGTTGGCTACCACATCCTCCTCCTCCACTGCCACTTCCACCTACACTGCCACGGTCACGGCCTTTTCAACCTCTAGGCTCCTACTCCACATCCACCTCCTCCCATTTTTATTTTTTTTATGTGATTTTAAGTTATTTCCCTATCCACATTTGTTTGCAGGGCACTTGTCCTACTCTTACCCTTATTCTGCTTCCTTTTGTAGCCCTCTAGCCCTTTCCAGGACTTTTTTACAGCCATTTTTATGCCCAAAAGTTCGGGTCACCATTGACTTCAATGGGGTTTGGGGTCCGGAGTCAAGTTTGGTACCGAACCCGACGAACCTAAACATCCAGGTGTCCGCTCAACTCTACTCCTAATGAGCCATCCTCTAAAAACATGTTTGGATTGTTTACACCCTGATCTGACATCAGAGTTCAAGAAAAGCAAGCATTGCATTTTAAAAAGGATGTTAATGTATCTGTGAGAGTGTTTGAGCCTCACAGTGCTATCTATGTCAGAAACTATGCTGCTGGGCCTCGTTGGATACCGGCAAACGTGCTTGTGGCTACAGGACCTTTATCATACAAAGCAAAAATTACTGACGGTAGAATGTTATGAAGGCAAATTGATCAGATCTGAGAAAGAAGCGGGGAACACAAGAAGAAGAATTGCACACAGCTGAGGGTCCCAGTGAACTGTCTCAAACAGTGGTCCTTAGGCATCCAAGTTGTCTCAAAAACTTTGAGGTCTAGGGGGAAAGAGTGTTATGTATTTAGTGTGTTTTACTCTTCTCCATCCAGTAGAGGGAAGCATTTTAACATATGTTCGCTTCTCTATTGTTCTTGGTAGAGGTACATTCTGTACACATCTATTGTTTCCATAATTCCTGTTCCTGTATCTTTTGCTGTATGTGGTATTGCATGAGTAAAGAAGCCATATAATGCCTGTCCATGTCTATGGTGCAAATACATCGTAAAGATTCAATAATTATATAGGAGTATGCAATGTCTAAGGCATGCACAGCACATATACAGTCAGGTCCATAAATTTTGGGACATCGACACAATTCTAATCTTTTTGTCTCTATACACAACCACAATGTATTTGAAATGAAACAAATAAGATGTGCTTTAACTGCAGACTTTCAGCTTTAATTTGAGGGCATTTATATCCAAATCGGTGTAGGAATTACAACAGTTTGTATATGTGCCTCCCACTTTTTAAGGGACCAAAAGTAATGGGTCAGATTAACAATCAAAAATCAAACTTTCACTTAATACTTGGTTGCAAATCCTTTGCAGTCAATTACAGCCTGAAGTCTGGAATGCATAGACATCACCAGACACTGGGTTTCATCCCTGGTGATGCTCTGGCAGGACTCTACTGCAACTGTCTTCAGTTCCTGCTTGTTCTTGGGGCATTTTCCCTTCAGTTTTGTCTTCAGCAAGTTAAATGCATGCTCATTCGGATTCAGGTCAGGTGATTGACTTGGCCATTGCATAACATTCCACTTCTTTCCCTTAAAAAACGCTTTGGTTGCTTTCGCAGTATGCTTCGGGTCATTGTCCATCTGCACTGTGAAGTGCCGTCCAATGAGTTCTGAAGCATTTGGCTGAATATGAGCAGATAATATTGCCCACAACACTTCAGAATTCATCCTGCTGCTTTTGTCAGCAGTCACATCATCAGTAAATACAAGAGAACCAGTTCCATTGGCAGCCATACATGCCCACGCCATGGCACTACCATCACCTTTCTTCACTAATGAGATGGTATGCTTTGGATCATGAGCAGTTCCTTTCCTTCTCCATATTCTTCTCTTCCCATCACTCTGGTACAAGTTGATCTTGATCTCATCTGTCCATAGGATGTTGTTCCAGAACTGGGAAGGCGTTTTTAGATGTTGTTTGGCAAACTCTAATCTGGCCTTCCTGTTTTTGAGGCTCACCAATGGTTTGCATCTTGTGGTGAACCCTCTGTATTCCCTCTGGTGAAGTCTTCTCTTGATTGTTGACTTTGACACACATACACCTACCTCCTGGAGAGTGTTCTTGATCTGGCCAACTGTTGTGAAGGGTGTGTTCTTCACCGGGGAAATAATTCTTTGGTCATCTGCCACAGTTGTTTTCTGTGGTCTTCCAGGTCTTTTGGTGTTGCTGAGCTCACCGGTGCGTTCTTTCTTTTTAAGAATGTTCCAAACAGTTGATTTGGCCACACCTAATGTTTTTGCTATCTCTCTGATGGGTTTGTTTTGTTTTTTTTCAGCCTAATGATGGCTTGCTTCACTGATAGTGGCAGCTCTTTGGATCTCATATTGAAAGTTGACAGCAACAGATTACAAATGCAAATAGCACACTTGAAATGAACTCTGGAACTTTTATCTGCTCCTTGTAAATGGCATAATGAGGGAATAACACACACCTGGCCATGGAATAGCTGAGCAGCCAATTGTCCCATTACTTTTGATCCCTTAAAAAGTGGGAGGCAAATATACAAACTGTTGTAATTCCTACACCGTTCACCTGATTTGGATGTAAATACCCTGAAATTAAAGCTGAACGTCTGCAGTTAAAGCACATCTTGTTCATTTCATTTCAAATTCTTTGTGGTGGTGGTGTATAGAGCCAAAAAGATTAGAATTGTGTCGATGTCCCAATTTTTATGGACCTGACTGTATGTACATGGTAGGCTACTTACATAAACAGCATACACATGACAGCGAGCTGAGATGAGCGGGCCAACACTCTTGCCCATGTCGGGAGCTGAGGTGTTGTTCGTGAGCACATGAATGTGGTTCTTAGTATCAAAAGATCCAAGCAAAAAAGAAAGCAGGGGCTCCAATCTATAGTGAATATAGAACATCAAAGAAGAAATGTATGTAGTAAAATCCAAGGGAATGAATACAGGAGACCCCTGTACCAAGCAACATAATAGAAGTAATAGAACACCACATGTGTCAGTGTGTAGCTAAAGAAAAAAAGGGGCAATGAAGGCAAGTGAGTGCAGATATTGCAGCGATATATGAGAGTGATGAGATCGAGATGGAGCTGAAAGGGTGAAGGAAACCAAAAGAAAGAGAGATATACAAAGTCAGAGTTGCATCAGTGCCAGAGAAACTTACTGCATGTGAGGATTCAATGTGCTCGCAGCAAAACTGACAGAACACACCAACATAAGATAGAGCACATGAATGTGGTCCTTGGTATCAAAATATCCAAGCAAAAAAGGAAGCAGGGGCTCCAATCTATAGTGAATGTAGCGGTACCCCCGAAGGAGCTGCTGATTTATATGACCCGGGCCACAACGGGTTTCCACACTGTTAAATGTACATACATAATCCTGTTCGCTACTCCAATGACCAGTCTAGGGGATGAGGGTTTTGATGCTTTATTGTAGAACTTGGATAGGAGAAGGGAATGGATGGGATACTCCAAGTTAACTGACTTCAAGGGAGGACAACGTCTCCCTATCTCTATACATCAGACTGTCAGTGGCACTACATAGCAGGCTGATCTCAGTGATGTAGGTAGCAGACTGAATCCAGTGAAGCAAGTAGCAAGCTGACTTCAGTGACACAATTAACAAACTAATCCCAATGAAACAAATACCTTTTTAAGCAGCAGAGGATAGGCCGGACTTTGTTTCTTTAAGACACTCGCCAGTGTCTCCTTTCTAGCTCACACCCAGTTAGCTGACTATGAGGAGCAGGAAGGGGATTCTAGCAACTCATTCTCAGGGATCCCTTCATGGGTCTGTACTCACACCATGTCCTGGGACAGCCGGTAGCCTCCTTCCAACTTCCAAGCGACACTTTGCCACTGTGATACCAGACAGGACCCAAGGATGTCCCCCTCTGTTAGCTTTAAAGGACTCTAAAGGGCTGTGACTTCATCAACTCCAGCTAGGTCTCGACCAGGCCCAGAATCTGGAAGCCTCCTGAATAGGCCTCAAGCCTAGCAGCCAGGAGCTGAACACACACCTCCACCCCTTAGGTATGGGTGAGCAGGAACTCCTAAACTTGAGCCCATGTGCTCCCTTTTATATGAATGTGTTCACCCAAAATGCAGTGGGGCACCTCCCCTGCTAGTTAGTCAGAACAACATCCAGTGTAAACTTTCCAGACCACATGAATCAGCACCAGAGCACACTGAGCAGACCTTACTCAAACCAAGGCTCTTTGATAAGCAGACAGCATCTAAATGTACCTATCTGCTCTCCTTTTAACCACTTCAGCCCCGGAAGGATTTCCAGCTTTAGGACCGGAGCCCTTTTTGCGATTCGGCGCTGCGTCGCTTTAACTGACAATTGCGCGGTCGTGCGACGTTGTACCCAAACAAAATTTGCGTCCTTTTTTCCCCACAAACAGAGCTTTCTTTTGGTGGTATTTGATCCCCTCTGCGTCATTTCTGATCGCCGCTATAAACAAAAGAAGAGCGACAATTTTGCAAAAAAAAAACAAATTTCTTACTTTTTGCTAGAATACAAATCCAAAAAAAAAAAATATAAAAAAACATTTTTTTCACCGTTTTTGGCCGATTTATATTCTTCCTCATATTTGCGATAAAAAAATTTGCAATCGGCATTTATTGATTGGTTTGCGCAAAAGTGGTCGCGTTTACGGATGATGAGAATTCATTTTTGGGGTTTTTTTTATTAGTAATGGCGGCGATCTGCGATTTTTTGCGGTACTGCGATATTTCAGTGGACATGTCGGACCATTTTGACACTTTTTTGGGACCATTGGCATTTATACAGCGATCAGTGCTATAAAAATGCACTGATTACTGTGTAAATGCCATTGGCAGTGAAGGGGTTAACCTGCAGGGGGCGCTCTAAGGGTTAACTATGTTCCCTGGGCGTGTTCTAACTGTAGGGGGACTGTACTATCTGGGGAAGGGAAGTGGTCACAGCCTTCATGTACAGGAAGGCTGTGATCACAGCCCTTCCCCCTCACACAGAGCGGAGGTCCGTGCTTACATACACGGACCTCCGCTCATTCGCTCCGGGGGGGCCATCGCGGGTAGCCGGCGGCAATCGAAGCCACCGCACCCGCTCCCTGGCCCTCCCTGAACACAGTGAGCGAGCGGGCACGCCACCGGCGGCGGGCGCGCGCTCACTAAACTCGTTCCCGCAGCCGCCGTCGTATGACGGCGTATTGCAGGAACGAGCCACTTTGCCGCCATCAGATGCCGATCGGCGGTCGGCAAGTGGTTAAGCAGAGAAAGACAAAAACTATATACACTTACTAACACCCAAACTAAGAGGGCGCTACACCCACCACCCGCCAAAAATGAGCCATGTCCACATTGGCTCTGGGCAACCATCCCTACAAAATTCTACAAAAAGACTAAGTGGAGTATCCCATGTTTTGGAAAGGGGAAAAGGGGAAATAACAAATGAACAGGGCCATGGGGCATACCCCATATGTGGCCAGTAGGTACAAATATCGGTGTTGCACAAAATAGTCACATTTTAGATGAGACTCTACCAAATGCACTTTGTTAGTGCACCCCCTGCCAAACATAGAAATGATTGGGGGTGAGGGTAAATGTAACCAGCACAGGCAATATAGTAAAAATGAGCAAAAGCTTTTGGATTAAAAACTAACCAAAAGTACCCGCACTATGGGAATGGTATATAGAGCAGCTGGTATGACAGGTAAAACCTTGAAAATAATGAACCAAGCTAGATAACTGTGCTCATCAAGGATAGAGCAGCAAATCAGCATGTGGGGACTATACCCCACATATGAAATGGTGTGTTACAAAGAACACCTGCTGCAATGAAATCATAGCGCTAATATAAGGCAAATAAACAAATAATGAGTTCTAATAATCAGCAATGTCAGTCCGTAGGTTTAGGTCCTGAAGCACAAAGGAGATACTACAGAGAAGTATACATCAGTGCATAGGAAGCAGTCCCAATGACATAGACCATCACCTGCTTCAATGCAGTTGTGGCGCTAATAAGAAAATGTGTTCTAATAGGCAGCAATGTCAGTCTGTAGGTTGGACTGAAACAATTGTTGCTGTGGCAAATAATATATAGTCACGTTATCATATGATGAATAAATAAATGAAGGTAGTCCTCAGTGTAGTCCCTCCGGTGGGCACTGGTGACACCCCCCACTTACCAAATGTTAGTGACCCCCGTCACAGAGGTCGAATAAGCTTAGTGGGAGATGTCAGGTGAGCGTGATCCTTCAGATGCCGATACCAATGTGAAACCACACTCAAAGGCCGTAAAAAAGGAAAGTGATGGGACTCCAATCGTGAAGCTGATATTTTAATTTTTTAATAAACGTTTGAACATACGATCTTCACGATTGGAGTCCCATCACTTTCCTTTTTTCCAGCCCTTGAGTGTGGTTTCGCATTGGTATCGGCATCTGAAGGATCTTTGGACACACGCACATCTGACGTCTCCCACTAAGCTTATTCGACCTCTGTGTCGGGGGTCACTAACATCTGGTAAGTGGGGGGTGTCACCAGTGCCCACCGGAGGGACTACACTGAGGACTACCTTCATTTATTCATTCATCATATGATAACGTGACTATATATTATTTTGCCACAGCAACAATTGTTTCGGTCCATGGTATTAACCTACAGACTGACATTGCTGCCTATTAGAACACATTTTCTTATTAGCGCTACAACTGCATTGAAGCAGGTGATGGTCTATGTCATGGGACTGCTTCCTATGCACTGATGGATACTTCTCTGTAGTATCTCCTTTGTGCTTCAGGACCTAAACCTACGGACTGACATTGCTGATTATTAGAACTCATTATTTGTTTATTTGTTGATTTCATTGCAGCAGGTGTTGTTCTTTGTAACACACCATTTCATATGTGGGGTATAGTCCCCACATGCTGATTTGTTGATCTTTCCTTGATGAGCGCGGTTATCTAATTTGGCTCATTATTTTCAAGGTTTTACCTGTCATACCAGCTGCTCTATATACCTTTCCCATAGCGTGGGTACTTTTGGTTAGTTTTTAATCCAAAAGATTTTGCTCATAATTATCTTCTGTTTGAAAGTTATACCCGCTGATATGGATATATTTGAATTTATTAATAATTGGCAATCTGACTTTACCGATGTTTTCTCTTCTATGGAAAACTCAGTACAGAAGGATTTAGAGGCCAATTTCAAATCACTCAAAAATATTATGGATTAAAAAAATCAGGGTAAGTTGGGACATAGCTACTCTGGAACAATATCTTAAACATAAGATAACCCCCAGACGTCTTAGATGGGACCTTGGGTCCAATGATGGTCTAGACATCCCGGGTCTGGATAAAGAGTGGTTTGATTTCTTTAATGCCAACGAACAGAGATTATTACAACTCATCCTTTCCAGGAGGAGGATGAAATTAGAGTTGTTGGGAAAAAAGATAATTGAGTTAAAAGAGGCACTTATACCTTTTAAAGACACAGTTGAATACAAGGATAAGAACACTCAAATACAAAGGTTTCTAGAGAAACTTGATAGAGATACAAAAAACAAGAATATTAAAAAATACCAGTGGGATTTATTAAATGAGGGTATAAAAGGACACTGACCAATGTGCGTTGTACAAAAATAATTGTTTATTAGCCATCCAAGATCCTGGAAAGCAAGGCAAGTGCCATACATCATAAACAGATTCATTACATCACAACATGCATTGAATGGCAAACATATATGCGTTTAAGGTAATTGGAGTAAAGCAATTGTAGGTTGTACAAAAATAATTGTTAACTGACCCTCCAAGGTCGTGGAAGGCAAGGTAAGTACCATACAGGATAAACAATAATAATTCCATCACAACATAAATTAGCAAAAATTGTATGGCAAACATATATACGTTTATGCATTTGAAAACTGCAGAACACTCTACCTGGTAATTGGAGTGGAGCATCTGCCATGGCGTAAAATAAACACTTAGGAATGAATAAAAGACCATATGATAATACAAAAATTGACTTCAGTAGAGAGATGGCATCATTGTAAACCCGACGCATTTCGTGGGATAGTACCCACTCATCAGGGGTAGATGCACATATATCTGTATAAAAATAAAAAGTAACAAAGTAAAAATATCCAAAGGTCTAATGGCATGTCTATGTAGTGGAGTACATGATATAGGTACAAAGGGGGGGCGAGATAATCAACCTACCCTTGAAGAACGCCATGTGCGGTGTAGCAATGTGGGCCAGACCAACTGGTAGTCTGTCACGGGAGCTGAGGACACGGTGACATGAGCCGGGGATGGAACCACCATGCAGACCACTCGGACAGCAGACATCTGTGGATGAATATGTGGGTGTAAATGGGTTGAATGAAATGTGAATGTGTATGAAGGGTGCTGAGTGTGAGAACAAAATGGCAAAGCCATACACCAAAATAGGGAATGGGGGGGGGGGGGGGGGGCAAAAA
>BLSH010273547.1:38285-55422 GCA_018402905.1 Glandirana rugosa | reverse complement strand
TACCAATAAAATATAGAAGTCTCTAGACCTCGAAGGCCGTATGCCTTTTGAACCGCGGAATTACTCTGGTAGATGGTCTCATTAAGGCGCCAAGTTTTCCGTATGCCGGAAGCTCCAGATCTCTGAAGATATAAAATAACCATTGAGTGGTCAGAAATGGCGCTATCTTTGATGAGAGCCCTATGAGCCAATGGTATATGGAAAGCCTGTATGAAAATATGGTCTATCCTTGCGTATATTTGGTGTGGGGCCGAGAAATGGGTGTAATCTCTAACCCGTGGGTTTAACTCCCTCCAGATATCCACTAGTCCTACATTATGAAGAAATGAGGCTAGAACTGTACTCTGTTTGCTGGGTCTTATCGGTCGGGGGATGCCTCTATCAGATTTGTCTAATGAATTGTCAAACGTCAAGTTAGTGTCCCCTCCCAAAATCAAAGTTCCCTGGAAGAGAGGTTGAAGCTTGGATAGCATCGAGGAGAAGAACGCTGCTTGCCCGGTATTAGGGGTGTACTAAGATACAAGGGTGTATACTGCCCCGTCTATAGTGCCCTTGACCAGCAGAAATCGTCCTGCCCCATCCTTTTTGACTTCCAGTAGCGAGAACCTAACATGCTTTGAAAAACAAATGGCTACCCCCTTCGTTTTGTTGGGCGCGTTTGAGGTGTAAAATTGAGGGTAATGAGCGTGAAGAAATGAGGGGTTGTAGGATTCTGGGAAATGGGTCTCTTGGAGTAGAACAATGTCTGCCTGGTTCGATTTGTACTGATTGAACAGTGCACGCCTTTTACTCTGAGAATTGATGCCCTGGACATTATGGGACAGTATGCGGAAAGGTATAGTATTTGCGCTATTTGCCTGCATGGATCAGAATGGAGGAATCACGCCTTAAAAACGGGAGAGTACTCACCCCTAATAGCCTGCCTTGGTTACTCCTCCCCTTGGATAACTTGTAGAACATTGGCCAGCACTCGGATGACTGGAGGAAAGGGATAGAGAAAGAGAAAGAGAAGTAGAAGATCACGTCTGTTGAACCTGTAATGATAGAAAAAGACATGAGATACATGAAAAGCACCCACATTGTATCTGTGGGAAAACCAACCAAAATAGTTTTTTCAACCCTCAGAACCCCTGTGACGAGAGAGGATCTGACCTCTAACGTCACCTCCCTAAACCCAATAAACCTCCCCGAAACTCGGGGAGGTAAGTGTAGCCTCGGATGGGGCGTAGTGAGCCCCATTCGAGGATACGTGGAGGTGCAATGTAAGCCTTTCGGCCTCCTCACCCTAATGAAAAAAGACCAATGTTACATATGTGTTACGGAAAGTTTTCAGTAAAGGACATAAACAATATATGCAAGAAATATAACCATCCCAGCCCGTATTAACTCACATCACTCAGGAATAGATCTCCCTCCGATCCCTTCATCTCCCGCACCCCTGGGATGCAGGAGAGGAAAAAAGGGAAGGGAGGGGAGCACAAAAAAAAAAAAAAAAGGGGTCAGCCAAGGATAAGAGTCCCTAGGAGTTTTATAGTTCAGTTCCCTTTCTTCAGATCAGCCGATCATTCAAAGGAGAAAAAGTGTCCGATGAGTAACATTTCTAAAAAAAAAAAAAAAAAAGAAAATTAACTGCAGGGCTGGTTAGTTACAAAAACATCAGAACCAAAAGGAGCAGTCAGAGCAAAACCAACCAGGTGTTGCCACCATGTGACAGAGAGAGATCCGCCTATATAGGAGATCAAAGTAGAAGTGAGATGTCCTCAAAAACGTATTCTGTTCAAGGTGGTATTGCCTCCTTAGATCTCTTAGCGTGTTGTTTCTGCCAAAGGGGAGCCACCGGACTTGGAGGTGTTGGTCTCTTGGAGGTGTTAATTCCCTTGGAGGAGGAAGAAGCAGTCGGAGTCTGTGAAATGAGGCCCAGAGCAAGAAGAATTTTTTCCCCTTCGCCAAAGGTCGAGAATCCATAGGATTTGCTGGAGAATGTAAAGTTCAGACGGAATGGGAAGGCCCATTTGTACGAGATTGAATTCTGTATCAAGATCTGTAATAGCGGTTTCAGTGCTCTCCTACGTTGGATTGTGTACGGTGACAGGTCCACAAAAATTTGGATCTGGTGACCTTGGAGGGAGAGTTGGTCTTTAGCTCGGGCCCTTCTCATCACCATTTCCTTAACTTTGTAGTGATGTAATTTAACTACTATATCTCGCGGTAGTCCATCCTGGCGGGGGGCTTGAAGAGCCCGATGAGCCCTATCTATTTCCATCTGGCTTTCTGGAATGTCAGGAATCAAGTCCTTTACCAAAGTGCGGACTGCCAACTCAGAATCTCTGAAGGATTCAGGGAGCCCCCTGATCCTAAAGTTTTGTCTGCGGGACCTGTTTTCCAAGTCATCAATCTTATTCATGGCTATGTCCAGCGGTTCATGTAGTTCTCGGATCCTGTCAGTATTCTGATTTGAGATAGAAACCGCCTGCTCCGTCTTAACCTCTATTGCTTCAATCCTGTTTCCCAGAAGCTGTAGATCAGCATGTATGGTAGCTGTTATTTGAGCCGCATTCTGGGCAAGTCCCTCGGATAGCATTCGGGAGAACATAGCCATCATAGATGTGAAATCAAGTTGATTATGGTTATGCTGGTGTTTTGCGTCCCCCAAGTGATCAGGTGTAGGAAAGTCCAAGACCCTCTGTCTCCCATTGAAGCCTGGAGCTGCGTCCAGGATAGATTCTGATATAGCTGGGGAGGCATGTAGAATATGTGGAGTACTCCCAGTTGGGCTATTAGGAAGCTCTGTACATAGCGGCAAGCAGTCCTGGTCCGCTATGGAATCCTCTTCAGTTATTGCTGTCCCCTGAGACATGCCTCGAGCCGCTGTTGTGGCCATCATCTTAGAAATAGGGCCTAAAGAGGCACCGGCCTCAATTTGGGGGGTAAGCTTCCGGCGAGCAGAGCCGCCCGACATCCAAAGGTATGCCTGTGTTCTCCCCTGGGGTGTTACAGTCCTGCCGGGGCCCGTATGCTCTCTTTCCGTTACTGTGGCGGGGAGTTATCGGCCTGAAAGGTGCGAAGTGCACAACACATGTGTCCGCACTGCGAGCTCCTGCTCATGTACCTCGCCATTTGTTTTATAAGCAAATAATGAAAAAAGGTATCAAAAATTATACTGGTGGTTAAAGAACCTTCTTGGAAGCTGGTATAATCTGGTGTAATCCCTCAGTCTGCGGGATGTGTGTGATTAAGCAGCCATCAGATTATGCACTGTTGCATTACCCTGTCAAAAAAAAAAAAAAAAAAAAAAAAAAAAGCCTTAGATAGATAGTTAATTTTGCTGGGGACAGCACGGTGTAGCAAGATGGCCGCCGGAACCATCAGTAGGCCGAAGCCGCGGCCTAGATTTTGGTTGATTTTCTGTGAAGGCTTGCAGGTGTAGCAAGATGGCCGCCAGAACCGCGACTAGGCCGAAGCCGGGGGCTAAATTTCTGGATGACCCGCCGGGAGGGTGGCGCGGACGTCAGGTAAGCTATAGGGCTTTCAGTCCGGATTGTTGGGGGTACCTGAGGCTATGTAGGGCTAGGAAGGGCCTATGTTGGATTGATTCCTCAGAGGGGTCGGCCGTAGTCTCCTTGGTAATGAGCGAGTAGGCCTCAGATATGGCTTCCAATTTGGCTTCCCCTGTGTGAATGCCAATAGCCTCGTAGGTGTTGTGTCCCCTTTCCAAAGTTCTCCTCTAAGATTGTTGGGTACCCGGCTGTGTGTATGATGAGGATCGCTCACCTGGTCCTTGAAGATTGAGTCCGTCAGGCCTCGAGGTCCACGAAATGGCGGCGGCTGTATGTAGGGCCAGTGGCCCCAGGTCCTGCAACCGGAGTATTCTCTCACTGATGGCTCCAAAATCTATTTGGTGATTTGGGAGGATGGCTAGAACAAAATCTGTGCGTTAGGAGTTTAGTAGAGACGCGGATGGAGAAGGATTGTTTGTAAAGAATCAGGAGCTCTGTTCCCATGCGTCTTCTTCCTAGCACGTCCAGACACGCCCCCCCAACCCTTCTTTTTTTGACCTCAAAGGGTTCTTTTATTGTAAATGGTATAAAGCATGACAAAACCACAAAGTGTTCCAAGAAAAAGGTGGTCAATTTTAGATCCCATAGCAACGGTCGGCAGTATGATATAATTGAATTTATTTCATGCAAATCCACCCACGTAACTTATGTGGTCACTTGCCCATGTGGGCTTCAATACGTGGGATGGACCACTAGGCATCTCAGCACAAGGGTGGCAGAGCATTTAAACATAAAAAAAGGTTTCTCCAATCATACATTGTCTAACCATTTTCGATTATATCACAACAGGGACCCAGGTCTGGCCTCTTTCTTCGGCATTGACCGGATAAAACCCCATTGGAGGGGGGGCAATCTTGTCCGGGAACTGTCGAGGAATGAGACAGCCTGGATCCACAGATTAGATACTTTAAGACCAGCTGGTATCAACTCTGAGATTGATTTGAACTGTTTCTGGCAAATTTTTGAGCTCTGAGTTTCCATCCATCTGGAAAATTGGTTATTTTTTCATGCATATATATGGTTCACACCATCTAGGATTGCATTTAAATTTAAATTCACACACTTACTTATTGGTCTAAGGTCATATTATATTAGGATTAGAGAGACACAGATGGGGTTTGAGGCATTTGAGTAAGATCATTCCTCCTTTCCCCATTATTCATTATTCACATTTTTAATATACTCAAGTCAATTATCACTTCCACCAAGATATGTGTGTCTTGGTGAGAAGTCACACCTAGTTTTTACGCACAGAGGATTATACATTTCCATTTTTCATCTCATATAGGTCCACTTCCCCAGTATTGGGATTTAGAACCCTAATTCATCACTTCCACTTTTTTCTACTAGAGGGCTTTCTTCTCCTTCTAATTACACACTATTATAATAATACATTCATATAATTGTTACATTTGTTTATTTTTCTCACAACGTTTTTGATAGTTTTTAACTTTTTTATGAGTCACGTTTTTTTTTTTTTCCATAAAAATTTTATTGATTGATTGAGATGTACAGACACGTTTCACCACAGATAAAAACTGAATCAGAACATAAATGGAGTAGAGGTATATCATAACATGAATAAGTGGGTATTACAGAAGCATCTCCGTAGATATTGGTACATACCCTGTAGTTGTTCAAGAGGATAAGCTATGTATACTTTACTATTTAGGTGAGCGTGTGTTAGGTTTTTTATCAGAAGGAGACGTGGGGCGGGGGAGCCGGGAGGGGGGAGGGGGAGGAGGTGAGGGTGGGTGGTGGTATGAGTGCCTAGTGCTGGGTTGGGGAGGGGGGACCAGAATGTAGTTCCCGTGATCCGCATGTGAGGTCTGCCATCCCTGGGTACAGCATATCCTAGTGATTGTTATGAGTCACGTTTTTGTAAATTGCTACCAGGTTTGTTCAAGTTAGCCTGGGAGACCATTACAATTGGTTGACACTAACGAGCGGTTCTACATATAATGGAGGAGGTGACGCGTGTGCCCCTATGACCCCTGATGACTTTAACGTGGAGTTAACGAAACACCGCGTCGAGTGGTGAGAGACCTACGCGTCATTTCCGCTCGGAGGAACACAGGTGGAGCACACTTGGCGTCCCCTGCTTCCTCATTCTACTGATGAACACCTCACGGTCGTTTGTACGATCGTTTTTATGACTTTGTGCTGATGTTTTAATTTTTTAATAAACGTTTGAACATACAATCTTCACGATTGGAGTCCCATCACTTTCCTTTTTTTCCGGCCCTTGAGTGTGGTTTCGCATTGGTATTGGCATCTGAAGGATCTTTGGACACACGCACACCTGACGTCTCCCACTAAGCTTATCCGACCTCTGTGATGAGGGTCACTAACATCTGGTAAGTGGGGGGTGTCACCAGTGCCCACAGGAGGGACTACACTGAGGACTACCTTCATTTATTTATTCATCATATGATAACGTGACTATATATTATTTTGCCACAGCAACAATTGTTTCGGTCCATGGTATTAACCTACAGACTGACATTGCTGCCTATTAGAACACATTTTCTTATTAGCGCTACAACTGCATTGAAGCAGGTGATGGTCTATGTCCTTGGGACTGCATCCTATGCACTGATGGATACTTCTCTGTAGTATCTTCTTTGTGCTTCAGGACCTAAACCTACAGACTGACATTGCTGATTATTAGAACTCATTATTTGTTTATTTGCCTTATATTAGCGCTATGATTTCATTGGAGTAGGTATTGTTCTTTGTAACACACCATTTCATATGTGGGGTATAGTCCCCACATGCTGATTTGCTGCTCTATCCTTGATGAGCGCGGTTATCTAGTTTGGTTCAATATAGTAAAAATGTTTTGGTTGCACAAAGTATTTCACATCTTAACCACTTAAGGATTTCCAGCTTTAGGACCGGAGCCCTTTTTGCGATTCGGCGCTGCGTCGCTTTAACTGACAATTGCGCGGTCGTGCGGCGTTGTACCCAAACGAAATTGGCGTCCTTTTTTTCCCACAAATAGAGCTTTCTTTTGGTGGTATTTGATCACCTCTGCGTCATTTCTGATCGCCGCTATAAACAAAAGAAGAGCGACAATTTTACAAAAAAACCCAAATTTCTTACTTTTTGCTAAAATACAAATCCAAAAAAAAAATATAAAAAAACATTTTTTTCACCGTTTTTGGCCGATTTATATTCTTCATCATATTTGCGATAAAAAAAATCGCAATCGGCGTTTATTGATTGGTTTGCGCAAAAGTGGCCGCGTTTACGGATGATGAGAATTCATTTTTGGGGTTTTTATTTTTTTTTTATTTTTTACTAAAAATGGCGGCGATCTGCGATTTTTAGCGGTACTGCGATATTGCGGCGGACATGTCGGACCATTTTGACACTTTTTTGGGACCATTGGCATTTATACAGCGATCAGTGCTATAAAAATGCACTGATTATTGTGTAAATGCCATTGGCAGTGAAGGGGTTAACCTGCAGGGGGCGCTCTAAGGGTTAACTGTGTTCCCTGGGCGTGTTCTTACTGTAGGGGGACTTGCCTAGCTGGGGAAGGGAAGTGGTCACAGCCTTCGTGTACAGGAAGGCTGTGATCACTTCCCTTCCCCCTCACACAGAGCGGAGGTCCGTGTTTACTTACACGGACCTCCGTTCTTTCGCTCCGGGGGGGGCATCGCGGGTGGCCGGCGGCAATCGAAGCTGCCGCACCCGCTCCCTGGCCCCCCCCCGAACACAGTGAGCACGCTCACAGTATCTCTGTATCGCAGCCGCCGTCGTATGACGGCGTTTTGCGTTACAGAGCCACTTTGCCGCCGTCAATCTCCGATCAGCGGTCGGCAAGTGGTTAAGTAGAACTCTACCAATTGCACTTTCTTAGTGCACCTCCCCCCAAACATAGAAATGGCTGGGGGGTAAATATAACCGACACATCCTGACTAACTATTGCTATGTAATAGTATAATCAGATATATATACACAGTCCAACGCCTCAGCAGAGGCCTGGAGATTCCCTGCAGTCCTGCAAAGAAAGAGAACATACTCAGGCAAGCAATTTATGTACATTCCTGAGTAACTATTGGTGGGAACACCGTCTCTTCAGAGGCGATCTCCCCACTGGCATGCATCTACCACTAACATTCTCGTAGAGGCATCTTTATGGATCCTGCCCCCTAAGGGCTACTCTTGACATGTGGCTCCTTGTGGATCTGAAAAGATAGGACAAACAACATCCTACCAATCTACCTAGCTAAACATGTTTCAGAGTAGTGTTGACATTTTAAGTAAGCAGTACCACTACTCAAAAGTTCCCTTGAATAACCGAAATTTGAAGTTCTTTTAACCTTTGCACTCAAATTGTAGAACAAGTGAAGGAGCTCACAACAGAGGAAGTCTTTCCTTCGGCACATCACATATGGAACGACAGTAGGAACTCGCAACAGAGGAAGTCTTTCCCATGGCACAATACTTGTAGAATCCAGAAGGAGCTCGCAACAGAGGAAGTCTTTCCTTCAACACATTACTTATAGTATAAAACAAAAAGTGTAGCACTAGAAATAAATACCAAAAAAGTGAAGAAACAGTCATAAGTGATAATAGGTGAAATAACACAAAAAATCCTCCTTTATAGTCCATAATAATAGAATCATTCAAAAATATTATTAAAACATGTAGCAAGTGTCCTAACAATGGTGCTGGGAAATCAGCTGTAATGTAACGGGAAAAAGTCCCAACATTCAGTGTAGATAATCCAAAATGGTGAGATGACGTGTGAAATCAGAAAACAATCTCCAAATATCAAAAGTAAAATGTACTCCAAAATGCAAGATATGCAAATAAATGGGTGGCCCCTTACGGGATCAGTTGGACTCTCTCAGCCATACGACTGGGGAGTCAGTCGAGCTTATGTGGTTTTCCCACCACGGGGGTCTCTCACACTCTCCACCGATTTTTCAGGATAGGTGTCATCGCCTTCCAGAAGCAGAATTGGCGGGACAGGTGGACCCAATCTCCTCCGTCAACACACTCCGGTGTGTCTAATTCATGGAAGCTCCCAAGATGGACATGTGGAGAAAGAAAAGGACGCTCCACTTGGTGTAGTAAAATAACCACTTTTTTATTTGTGGGTATAAAATAAAGTAAAGCCGGCAATAGTTGCCAACTGGTCCAACAAATCTTCACACAGTGCCTCGTTTGAAGAACTCTTTGCAAAGTGTCCATTTTAAGAATCTTTGCAAAGTGTCCATTTGAAGTAGGAGAAGTACTCTTTGGCAGAAGTCCCTTTCTCCTAATTGCAAAGCAAATCCAAGATACCCCCTTTTTGTTTTGCAAGGATAGAAGAGAAAGGGGATTGGGAATTGGGGGATTGCCCCCAGCAACAATATCAACTGAATGAACTACTGCAAACTGGTCACTCTTTCAACTGGACAACCTCATGGCTTGAAAATTTTTCCTAGGGACAAACAGGAACTCTGGAATATTGTTCAATAATAGAAGTCTGGATGGGGAATTTGAACCATCTTTCCATCAGGACTCCAAATGTTACAAGACCACTCAATGTCTTTCTTCTTAGGCCTTTTTACTACCACCTTGTCAATGTGTACAGATCTCCCAAGGCTCCAGTTCTCCTTGACAGCCAGAAACTCCTTCCACAGTGAGGGTTTTGCCTGGTTGCGGTAGGGTTTTGGAACAAAGTCCCACACTGCTTCATCACACCATGTGTCTCAATTGGCCTCTATTTCCTCCATAATCTCCCGGGGAGCATAGGGGAAGTCCTATCTGTACTCTAAAGCAACCTTGCGCTGCACAAGTCTCTGCAACTGGGAAAATTTAGGCAAACTCTATCACCTTTTCCAGCTGTGGCATAGACAGTCACTTCCTTTTTAACGAGGTGTTGGTGTAGGTTTCACAAAACCCCAAGTTCCTGGCATACTGTATAAGGATTGATTCTTTCTCACAATTTCCACCCTGTGGCTCCAAACACAAAGATCCTTCCTTCTCCATAGCCTCACAGTCCCACTCTGTGCCCAATTTTGATCCCCAATCGGCTATTCCCTCCGCTATAGACCCATAACGGCATAAGAAGCTGGGGGATCATACATCGATAATCCCCAGTCTTTCTTCACTTGAAGAACTGGTGGACTCTGCTCTCTGGGTTGTATGGGTCCCCTCTGTAGCATTAAGGGCCAAAGAATGGGTCGCGGGGATGGCTACTGATAGCAGTGGCTGCTGCATTTGCTGTCCTGTCCTCTTTGGCTCTGTACTTTGATAAGCAGGTCTCCTGGGTTTGGCAGACCATGGTATGGGTGTAAACAACCGGTCCTGGCCCCAGTGCACCCTCAGAGCACATCTGTCTCCCCCAGAAGCAGCCAGGCCGACAGGCACAGGCATCGCCGTGGTGATGCCTGTCTCTCCCAAGCAACTTGCAGGACCCTTGGCTGACAGTCACTAGGTTCTAGCTGCAGCAGCATCTTCCCGCAATGGCCGCACTGACCCCTGGCATGCAGCCTCACCGTTACCCATCAGCATCTGCCACATACCAGACCAATGTGTTCCTTGTCTTCGGTACTGCATAGTGCCAGACTTCCATAAGGCGTTAATCTCACTCCGGTGTCGGTCAGTGTGCGGCTCTGGAACCCAGTCAGTCTCCCTGGCTCTTCGCCATGTGTAGAAACTCCAGTCTCTGCCATCTTGCTACTCTGCACAGGCGGCTTCCTCTCGGCTACACCCAGAGGTGGAAGTGATGTCATGGCTCACCCCGGATTGACCAACCGTGGGCGGTGACTCTGTGCACACCAGGTTAACTGACTGCTTGGCGGCAAACCCACCCCTCGGGCGGGTCTCCCCAGCACGCTCTCTCCCGCGCTGCAAATTAACCTCTTCACTGTTGTCACCCAACCACCATCCGCCATCAACAGGAGCTCCTGTGAAGCAGAGAGCGTCGAGCACAGCAGACACACAGGCAGCACTCTCTCTCCAGTGCTTCAGATCACAATGTTCACCACTGTGACTTGGAAATGTCCTGTTACTAGCGAATGTGTAGCAGACATTCACTTCCATAGTACACGTGCTCACATGGCCCTCTGCGGCCGCCATTTTGAATCTCAAATAAACTTTCCCTTTTCCACTCTCCGGCAGTATGGTTGCAATAATCACTGTAGAGCAGACATTAGCATAACACTCTTTCTCTTCAATTGCGGTCCACATGGCAAGACATGGCAACTTCTCAAATACTCTATCCGGATGTTGCTAATGACATCCACTGCTATAAATAGAGGTAATTATATAATTAACTCTATACCCAGCGCTCCTAATTTATATTGTGGTTAGTACCGTGCGTTTTTTGTTGTTAATTTTCATTTTTTTGTGTTTAAGAATATTTCTTTAAATGTCCCCAAAAAAAGGATTATATAATGTTACGAAAACGATTTTTAAAAGGTATTTCACAAATATTTAAAATGTTTAAAATATTGATTAAATTCCGGCTGCAGCTATATCTGGATTTACAAATCTTGTGTGGACCTTAACATGTTGCGTATTTCTTACACTTTATACGCTCCCTGTCAAAGTTAGCTAACTTTAACAGGGAGCGTATAAAGTGTAAGAAATACGCAACATGTTAAGGTCCACACAAAATGACAACCACTGCTGTGATAATTCAGGGGATATATCCCGGACTGACAAGCCCTCACATGGAGCGGTACCCCCAAAGGAGCTGCTGATTTATATGACCCGGGCCTCCTTCTGATTATCCTGCAGCCAGTCACAACGGGTTTCCACACTGTTAAATGCACATACACAATCCTGCTCGTTACTCCAATGACCAGTCTAGGGAATGAGGTTTTGATGCTTTATTGTAGAACTTGGATAGGAGAAGGGAATGGATGGGATACTCCAAGTTAACTGACTTAAAGCAAGGACAACTTCTACCTATCTCTATACATCAGATTGTCAGTGGCACTACATAGCAGGCTGATCTCAGTGATGCAGGTAGCAGACTGATTCCAGTGAAGCAATAGCAAGCTGACTCCAGCGACACAATTAACAAACTGATCCCAGTGAAACAAGTCCCTTTTTAAGCAGCAGAGGATAGGCTGGACTTTGTTTCTTCAAGACAGTCACCAGTGTCTCCTTTCTAGCTCACACCCAGTTAGCTGACCATGAGGAGCAGGAGAGGGATTCTAGCAACTCAGTCTCAGAGATCTCTTCACGGGTCTGTACTCACACGATGTCCTGGGACAGCCAGTAGCCTCCTTCCAACTTCCAAGCGACACTTTGCCACTGTGATACCAAACAGGACCCGAGGACGTCCCCTTCTGTCAGCTTTAAAGGACTCTTAAGGGCTGTAGCTTCAGCAACTCCAGCTAAGCCTTGACCAGGCCCAGCATCTGGCAGCCTCCTGGATAGGCCTCAAGCGTAGCAGCCAGGAGCTGAACACATAACTCCACCCCTTAGGTCTAAGTGGATAGGAACTCTTGACCTTAATCCCATGTGCTCCTTTTTATATGAATGTGTTCATCCAAAATGCAGTGGGGCACCTCCCCTGCTAGTTGGTCAAAACCACATCCACATACACTTGCTGTCACTGGCTAGGTTTTCCTCCCACTGTCCAATAGGAATCAATACTACTGGACAGTGTAAAACTTTCCAGACCACATGAATCAGCACCAGAGAACACTGAGCAGATCTTACTTAAAGCAAAGCTCTCTGATAAGCAGACAGCATCTAAATTTACCAACTGCTTTCCTGTTAAGCAGAGAAAGCCAAAAACGATATACACTTATTAACACCCAAACTAAGAGGGCGCTACATGAATATAAAACATCAAAGAAGAAATGTATGTAGTAAAATCCAAGGGAATGAATACAGGAGACCCCTGCACCGAGCAACATAACTGAAGTAATAAAACACCACATGTGTCAGTGTGTAGCTAAAGAAAAAAAGGGGCAATGAAGGCAAGCGAGTGCAGATATTGCAGCAATATATGAGAGTGATGTGATCAAGATGGAACTGAAAGGGAGAAGGAAACCACAAGAGAGAAATATAGACAAAGTCAGAGTTGCATCAGTGCCAGTGAAACTCACAGCATGTGAGGATTCAATGTGCTTGCAGCAAAACCAACAGAATACACCAATATCATGCAGGCTGACATAAAGGGGAAATGCCTGGAAAAGAGCAGACACCGCCACTCATATACGTTCAGGCGGAATACCCCCATTGGTCACGCGGTGCGTGGAGCCGATGCTCAGACAAAAGACCCGCCCACACCCTCACACCAGCCACCTGGTGTGCAGAGAGGAAATGGGAGGGATACCTGTGAGCATCCCAGCTTCCAGGATAAACAGGCAATGGTCAATCCAACAACATCACAGCACACAGCATGAACAGGCTGACATGGAAGTGCCAAATCATGTGTGGATGGTATATTATATAGGAGTATGCAAAAGTCTAAAGCATACATAACACATGTCTCAATACTCATAATTACCATATGGGGCAACATGAGTAGTAAAAAATATGTAGTGGGAAGGGAAATATAAAAAATGAAGTCATATAACCTGAACACAGGACATCACACATAACCTCCATCCCTAAATGCGAGCTGCAGGAAAGAAGTTTTGGTATTTTGATTGAGACCATGTTTACCATGCACTTCCATCCCTATTGTATACATAGAAAGGGGAAGGACGGGACTTTGGATGAGGTATGCATTGATGCAACTTCAAATAAGAGTACCAAATAATGTAAATATTTATTGTTGAACCTTGACAACAATACTATACAGCGATGGGTACATAAACATATTAGTAAACATGTAAAAAGTACATAGCAAACTTTGTACATATAGATAAATATGTTGATAAAAACAAGCGTCATATGGTAGAGCACTAAGGAGCACGCAATATAACCTGAGTGAACAAATTGCATCTGATATAGGCCCAGCGTGTTTCGTGGGAAATGGGCCACTCTTCAGGGGCTGATGTGAAATGGGTAGCATCTGAAAAGAGACATGAGCATGTCAATAGGACATAAGCAAAGCGACCATGCTAAGGGAAGCCAAAAAATGGTGGAAGGTAAAAAAATATATGTACATGGTAGACTACTTACATAAACAGCATACACATGACAGTGAGCTGAGATGAGCGAGCCAACACTCTCGCCCGTACCGGGAGCTGAGGTGTCTTTCGTGGTAAGATAGAGCACATGAATGTTGATCTTGGTATCAAAATATCCAAGCAAAAAATGAAGCAAGGGCTCTAATCTATAGTGAATATAGAACATTACAGAAGAAATGTATGTAGTAAAATCCAAGGTAATGAATACGGGAGACCCCTGCACCAAGCAACGTAATTGAAGTAATAGAACATCACATGTGTCAGTGTGTAGCTAAAGAAAAAAAGGGGCAATAAAGGTAAGTAAGTGCAGATATTGCAGTGATATATAAGAGTGATGCAATCAAGATAGAGCTGAAAGGGCGAAGGAAACCACTAGAGAGAGAGATATAGACAAAGTCAGAGTTGCATCAGTGCCAGTGAAACATACAGCATGTGAGGATTCAATGTGCTCAAAGCAAAACCAAAAGGACACACCAACTTCACGCAGGCTGTCATGAAAGGGAAACACCTGGAACAGAGCAGATACCGCCGCTCATATACGTCCAGGAGGAATACCTCATTGGTCAGCCTAGATTAGCAAACACGCCCCGGAATGGCAGCAATACATGGACACTGGAGGACACAATCACACCAGCCACCTGGTGAACAGAGAGGGAATGGGATGGCACCTGTGAGCATCGCAGCTCACGGAATAAACAGGCAATGGCCAACCCAACAACATCACAGCACACAGCATGAACAGGTTGACATGGAAGTGTCAAATCATGTGTGGATGGTATATTATATATGAGAATGCAATGTCTAAGGCATGCACAGCACATATATGTACATGGTAGACTACTTACATAAACAGCATACATATGACAGCGAGCTGAGCTGAGTGGCCCAACACTCTCGCCTGTGCTGGGAGCTGAGGTGTTGTTCGTGGTAAGATAGAGCACATGAATGTGGTTCTTGGTATCAAAATATCCAAACAAAAAAGGAAGCAGGGGCTCTAATCTATAGTGAATATAGAACATCAAAGAAGAAATGTATGTAGTAAAATCCAAGGGAATGAATACAGGAGACCCCTGCACAAAGCAACGTAATAGAAGTAATAGAACACCACATGTGTCAGTGTGTAGCTAAAGAAAAAAATGGGCAATGAAGGCAAGCGAGTGCAGATATTGCAGCAATATATGAGAGTGATGTGATCAAGATGGAGCTGAAAGTGTGAAGAAAACCACGAGAGAGAGATAGACAAAGTCAGAGTTGCATCAGTGCCAGTAAAACTTAAAGCATGTGAGGATTCAATGTGCTCACAGCAAAACCAACAGGACACACCAACATCACGCAGGCTGACATGAAAGGGAAACACCTGGAACAGAGCACACACCGCCGCTCATGTACGTGCAGGAGGAATACCCCATTGGTCAGCCTAGATTGGCAAACACGCCCCGGAACGGCAGCAATACATGGATGCTGGAGGACAGGGGTGGGTGTGTGGCGCCGATGCTAAGAGAAAAGGACCCACACACACCCTCACACCAGCCAACTGGTGAACAGAGAGGGAATGGGAGGGATGCCTGTGAGCATCGCAGCTCCCGGAATAAACAGGCAACGGCCAACCCAACAACATCACAGCACACAGCAAGAACAGGCTGACATGAAAGTGTCAAATCATGTGTAGATGGTATATTATATAGGATTATGCAATGTCTAAGGCATGCACAGCACATATATGTACATGGTAGACTACTTACATAAACAACATACACATGACAGTGAGCTGAGATGAGCCGGCCAACGCTCTCGCCCGTACCAGGAGCTGAGGTGTTGTTTGTGGTAAGATAAAGCACATGAATGTGGTTCTTGGTATCAAAATATCCAAGCAAAAAGGGAAGCATGGGCTCCAATCTATAGTGACTATAGAACAAGAACATCAAAGAAGAAATGTGTGTGGTAAAATCCAAGGGAATGAATACAGGAGACCCCTGCACCAAGCAACGTAATAGAAGTAATAGAAGACCACATGTGTCAGTGTGTAGCTAAAGAAAAAAAGGGGCGATGAAGGCAAGTGAGTGCAGATATTGTGCATGCGGGTGTGCCGATTCCCATCACCTGATCCCAGATTCGCACGATCGCGCATGAGCACCGGGATTCGCCCATGGCGTCCACTATGGTTGCCGGCATGATCGCCATCTCTATGGCCTTTTCCCTGGCAATGCTGCAGCTGGGGGAACATGGAAATGAAGTATGAAATCTCGCGCTGGGAGAAACACTAAAATAACCAAATAAATGGACTGCTGCCCTCCAGAAAATTACCTCCGAAGAGGAAATAATGTTAAAACCAATAAGTCAGGAGATGGCGCTGTCACTCTTTGTTATAAGTGGGTATAGTAAACCTAATAAATATGATGTGTACCATCTATTGTCTTATACGTGAAATCTAAACACACAGATGTTAAAAAGTCCGTAAAAGTCCGTAAAAAACTATGTGTGTACACACTGAGTACTCTTTCAAAAAGTGAAGGTGTTCAAATAAGTAAAAGGTGTCTTAAAATGTAGGTGATCATACATAAGTGAGGTAAAAACAACATTGGTGAAAACGTCCGTAAAAATTTGTGTCCGGTCCGTAAAATTGGTGTCCGTAAAAGTTTTTTATGAGAAAAAAAAAAAAAAAAAAAAAATGGCGTCCTTCACAAGTTTAAGCAGGAGGTTGTGCAAAAGGCCGTCTTGGCGTGTGGATTCCTCTGAGGGTTATTGGGAAGTGTGGGTCAATCAATGGAGAAATTGATTACAGATGTATCCAATAACCAGTATGCTGCATTCAAAAGGTGACTTTTCATATGTGTCATCTATCATGAGAAAAATGGTGACTTCACTGGTGCTCCCCGCATGTGCCCTCACTTACCAGAATCTTCCTACCCCTACTGGGGTGATGCGCCTTTGGTAAATGGGGTCTTTATTGTCGACTCTCCGATGTGCCGTGGTCCCTTCTCCTCAAGGTGGATTCCTCCTTCCAGGTATTCCTGTGTGGTTCAGTCCTTGATGAGTCCAGTCCCTATATTCCAGATGATCCTCGGTCGGATGTTAAATATGAGGAAAAAAAATCCAGGATAGTGTAGTATTTTGAGGATAATTTATTCAAAAAGTGCATTAAAAAGTATATTAAAAAGTATATTAAAAAGCCTCTCAGCTGTTATTTCTGGGGTAAATGGTTTCCGCGTAGTGGGGTCATCCCCATCCTTCTAAGACCATTCACTCCCGTGTACGCCCCTCGTGGTCACTTCAGTGGTAAAAAGAGTACTATCTACTGTGTATACTTTTCAGTGGAAAACTTACGTCGTATGACCAATAACCTATGTAGACATTAGTTAAAGAGGTAACTAACTGGGTGTGAAGGGTTATTGGGAGTCTCCTTAGGTGTGCGGTTCTGCCGGAAAACGTGTTGGAGGACGAATTTGAACACTTCCTGCGGTAAAAAAAAAAAAAAAA
>BLSH010273547.1:8168-36029 GCA_018402905.1 Glandirana rugosa | reverse complement strand
GACTACCTCCTACGTGTCGTCATACTTCCGAGGCTACAACCAAGAGTCCAACTCCTTCCCTCATTACACTCTAATCACTGTCCCCCACGGTGTCTTCCTGTTCTTTGATCGTCAGTACAAGGGGGTCTACAATTTTTCAGGCATTTTCAGGCATTTTTTGATACACACATGTGTGACTCATGAGAAAGTTTTTCACTTCCACAAGTTTATTCATTTTCCACAGAATTTTACATCCACTAGTATGTATTCACTCCATTTTTGTTGTAACCACTTTTGCAGGCATTTTTAAACACAGGCCAGGCATTTTAACCACAGGCATTTTCAAAAAATACTCTTTTTTTTTTTTTTACCGCAGGAAGTGTTTAAATTCGTCCTCCAACACGTTTTCCGGCAGAACCGCACACCTAAGGAGACTCCCAATAACCCTTCACACCCAGTTAGTTACCTCTTTAACTAATGTCTACATAGGTTATTGGTCATACGACGTAAGTTTTCCACTGAAAAGTATACACAGTAGATAGTGCTCTTTTTACCACTGAAGTGACCACGAGGGGCGTACGTTATTGGATACATCTGTAATCAATTTCTCCATTGATTGACCCACACTTCCCAATAACCCTCAGAGGAATCCACACGCCAAGACGGCCTTTTGCACAACCTCCTGCTTAAATTTGTGAAGGACGCCATTTTTTTTTTTTTTCTCATAAAAAACTTTTACGGACACCAATTTTACGGACCGGACACAAATTTTTACGGACGTTTTCACCAATGTTGTTTTTACCTCACTTATGTATGATCACCTACATTTTAAGACACCTTTTACTTATTTGAACACCTTCACTTTTTGAAAGAGTACTCAGTGTGTACACACATAGTTTTTTACGGACTTTTACGGACTTTTTAACATCTGGGGGAACATGACTGCTAGTTTCTTGTCCTTCTGTGGCACCCCCTGTCACTAATCTCACATTACTCCCTTCCTCAACCTGAGAACCAACATCGGAGCCTTCATACTGCTGTGCATCCTCCATCAGCATGTAACCAACACTTTGGCAGCTGCGTTGGAAGGCAAACTAATATGAGAATGGGTGGCAGAGGATGAGGAGGATGAGGACAGCTTAGTTATCCACTCCACCAACTCTTCTGCAAGTTGTGTCTCAATAACATGGCCAACAGCAGAAAAAAAAGGACAAGCGTGACCCGCCTGCAGAAGATGTACCATGTCCACCCCCACCACTTTTCACTGTAGATGCAGAGGCTGCCCTCTGTTAATGGCCTGTGGGTATCTGCCTCTCCATTATGGCCTTCCTGACATGATGGGGATTTTTTTTCAACACCGCACTACACTGTATTATATATCGTATACCCCCAAATGCACTGGATACTGTATACAGTGTACACTCAATAGACTGTATATACAGTCAGGTCCATAAATATTGAGACATCAACACAATTCTAATCTTTTTGGCTCTATACTAGAGTTGAGCGAACCCGAACTGTAAAGTTTGGGTCTGTACCGAACTTTGGAGTGTCCGTGACCCGAACCCGGACATTTGAAAAAAGTTTGGGTTTGGGTTCTGGGTTTGGTTATTTGATCCCGCCTGTTGAATAGCTGCAGGGCAGCCAATCAACAAGCATCTCACTCGTTTGCCCTTAGAAGCCATCACAGCCATGCCTACTAATGGCATGGCTGTGTTTGGCTAGTGCATCATGTGACCCAGCCTCTTTATAAGCTGGAGTCACTTAGTGCTGCATGCCACATGCTCTCTGGCTAGTATAGGGAAAGGATGCTGCCGGCGCTGTGAGGGACAGATTGCAGATATAATAACATCTCATCCTGCATTACAGAACGATCTGATTGTGGACTAGGTAGAGATTACTACTACTACTACTGCTTTTAGGGACAGATTGCAGATATAATAACATCTCATCCTGCATTACAGAACGATCTGATACTGGACTAGGTAGAGTCTACTGCTTTGAGGGACAGATTATTGTTTTAAAATCATCTCCTAGTTCTATAGGGTCAGGTTCCTGCTGTTGCTGTAAGGGACAGATTATTGTTCTAAAATCATCTCCTGGTTCTATAGGGTCAGGTTCCTGCTGTTGCTGTAAGGGACAGATTATTGTTCTAAAATCATCGCCTAATGCTTTTGCAGCCCTCTAGCACTTGCCAGGACGTTTTTAAAGCCATTTTTGTGCCGAAAAGTTTGGGTCCCCATTGACTTCAATGGGGTTCGGGGTCCGGACTTTTTCGCGAAGTTCGGCCTAACCCGCCGAACCCGAACATCCAGGTGTCTGCTCAACTCTACTCAAATTTCTCTCAAATTTGTCCCCATAATGTTTGGGATATGCCAAACAGACGAACCCCCAATGTTCGAGTCGAACATGTGTTCGACTTGAACCAGGGGACCATCCCTACTCTTGAAGTACTGAAACCATCCATTCCTTGTGAATCTCCCCCAATTTTTTGAATGGCCTTTGCTTCACAATGCTCTCAAAGCTGTGGTTATCCCTGTTGCTTGTGCCCCTGTTTCTACCACACCTTTTCCTTCCACTCAATTTCCCATTAATACAGTATGCTTGTAGACAGCACTCTGTGAACAGCCAGCTTCTTTATCAATGACCATTTGTGACTTACCCTCCTTGTGGAGGGTGTCAATGACTGTCTTCTGGACAACTGTCAAGAGTCAGTTTTCCCCAAGATTGTGTAGCCTACTGAACAAGACTGATAGACCATTTAAAGGCTCAGAAAACCTTTACATGTGTTTTGAGTTAATTATCTGATTAGAGTGTGACACCACGAGTCTACAATATTGAACTTTGTCACAATATTTTAATTTTCTGAGATATTGAATTCTGGGTTTTCACTAGCTGTAAACCATATTCATTAAAATGAAAAGAAAGAAATGCCTGAAATATCTCACTCTGTGTGTAATGAATCCACTGTATATAATATATGCGTTTCAATTTTTGATATGAATTACTGAAATAAATTAACTTTTTGATGATATTCTAATTTTTTGAGATGCACCTGTAAGTGTACTATTTTTATTGTTCAATAAATTGCTCTTGAGTTACTCTTGCTAATGAGGATCCTGCGCTGCTATTCTTTTGTTGTTTGAGCTCACTGGATCTCCCGGGATCTCCTTTTCAATCTGCAGGACCCTTTTTACATGGTATTGGCTCCCAACTACATCACAGTGGCATCATTGACTGATTATAGTGGAAGTTGGGATTTGTAGTGTGCTTAACTGGTTTGTGAAATTTGCATTATAGTGTAGTGGCTGGTCACTTTATGGTCAAAGGGGGTCTTTTTGGAGACGCATCAAGTGGTGGAATGAGTCTTTATATTTGAAAAGATACCAACAAGTCCAGGTGTGCAGGAATAAGGACATGTTAGCTTGGCTGATACAAATTCTAGGAGGAGAACAGCTGAGGGAGTTCATGAAGATCATGAACTTCATAATGGCATGCATTGTCAAGCTACAATTTCTAAAGCTGGCAAAATACTTAAAAGAGGTTTAGACTCCAGAAATAGAGAGACATAATTTTGCCCCTGTACAAATCATTAGTAAGACCTCATCTGGAATACACATTTCAGTTTTGGGCACTGGTTCACAAAAAAGATGTTCTACTGCCCATAATTGAAGTTCTATTTGAAAGAATTGGCATGGATCTCATGGGACCCGTAGTAGTTTTCCCCCAGGACACCAGCACATCCTGGTCATACTCGATTACGTGACCCGCTATCCGGAAGTCATACCCTTGCGCAACACCTCTGCTAAGACTATCGCCAAGGAGTTGGTCCAGGTGTTTAGTCAGGTGGGGATCCCTTAAGAGGTCTTAACGGATCAGGGCACCCATTTATGTCCCGTGTAACCAAGGAATTGTGCAGGTTGTATAAAATCTCCCATCTCCGTACCTCAGTCTACCACCCCCAAACGGATGGACTTGTGGAGAGGTTTAATAAAACCATTAAAAGCATGTTTAAAAAGGTAGTGGAAAAAGATGGGAGAAATTGGGATATGTTGCTGCCGTAACTTATGTTTGCCATATGAGAGGTTCCGCAGGCAAAAATGGGGTACTTATCTCAGACACTTTGCACGCTGGAATATCACTTACTGCCAAACCAAAATAAGCAAGAATTAAGATATCATTTGTCAAAATACAGTATGTAACCGGCTAATCTGATGCTAGTCAGAGAATAAGTTTAAAATTCAGGGAGCTATGTGAGAAGAAAATCCCTGTATAATTTAAAATATCTAAAATGACTTACATTTCTGGAATGTGCAAAGTATTTCTAAAAAGCTACACATCATGTAAACAGTATGCAAGCCACGATAAAAAAGAAGACCAATATACCTTTATGTTTCTTAGAAGAAGAACTAAGGGTTGAACAATCATGGTGATAGATGCTCCCTATTTCATCATATTTGTGAGATGGAACAAAGAGCCAGACTCTGCACCATTGTGACAGTCATGTTTGCTCTGGCCACTGAGCTTCCAGCAAACATTTTCTACAGCACATGGCAGGGGGAGTTCTTATTTATTAAGCAGAGCCAACGAGTCTTACCACGTTATACATCCTTATTGACTCGTATGTGCAATACAATGTGTTGCATCACAGTAAAAAAACACATGGTACCCTCCTCAAACAATGCAACTCTGTGCTTAAATAAACACTGGTTTTGGGTGCACCAAACAGAAAGTTTTACTTTTCTCTCTCTTAACATGTTTTGGAAACCCATAAATTGTTATAGCTTGCTCTTCATTACAGGGGCATTTTTCCAGTTTAAATGTTTGTATGTGTGTAACATAACAACAAAAAAGGTTCCATCATTCTGTTCTGCTCCAGGTAGAAAAGTGCATCTCTCTAGATGCTAAAGCTTACTATACAAGGGGCTGGGAAAATACATTCAACTTTTCCAACAGAATTGCAGATTTTTTCTTGGAGAAGATTGGGTGGCATTTCCCGTGAATTAGCCCTTTCGCTGCAAGGTTTGTACGGCATATGGGCCTATATTCCTCCTTTGCGATAACCTCATGGTCACTCCAGTGATCATGAACATATAGCAGAAATGTTCAGCTGACGCTGAACTAAACAATAGCTCTGATTAGCAGCTAATAAGCCGCTGATCATAGCTAGTTACCTAAAATTACCCCCCATGCCGCCGCCGACTCTTTACCGCTCACTCGCTGCTTCCTGCCCTCCTGAACTGCCTAAAATTCCTGTGCTGCCCCCCCACTGTCCCCTGTCTTCATCACCCATACCCCCAGCACCAATTCTCACCCCCAGCATTAGCCTCCCCCACCGCCAGCACGGATCTCCGCGGATCCGATGCAAATGTCGGCTTCCCCCCAGCTCCCAACGGCAATAGCAGAGTTAAACTTTTAGCCCACCTCCAGCACCCCCCTCACTCACCGATCCCCAGCACCCCCCCCCCACAGCTCTGCTAGCCAGCTTTTCCTCCACCCCCTCCTGATGGCTGTTGCTGCAGCCTTGGAGATGGTCGAGTCTCAGATCACAGTCAGGATGCAGAGCAGGGGAGGCTTGTAAACATGTGTTTACCAGCCTCTTTTATTTCCTGAATGAGCAAAGTGATTGGTAGCAATCACTCTGTTCATTCATCACTGACACATAGTAAACTGTTTACTATGTGTCAGTTTGTGAATTAATAGGAGTCTCTATACAGGTTCCTATCTAATTCATTACAGTGCATGCCAGGTTGCAGAGAAAGGGACTGTTTCAGTCCCTTTCCTTGTCTCAAAAAAAGACATTAGGGGTCTGTCTAGACCCCTGATGTCTCTCCAAACCCCCCCCAAAAAATGTAAAAATATATATATATATTTTTTTTAAACCATATTTTATTGAAATTTTCAGCAGTACAATAAGATACAGTTAAAGACAAATTCTGAGATTTACAGTGTAGAACCAATATAACATTACACTGGCAAGAGAATTTAAACATTAAAAGGCACATCTGGTGATCAGTAGAGTAGTTATCAGGAGTGGTGTGGTAATTTTCTCATGCAATTGGCTGAGTTGTGCTTAGAGAGATGATGGTAGGGGGGCTGAATGTTGATTTAAGTCTCACAGAAGGGCTGGATTGTTGGAATGTGGGATTTAGGGCTGCAGGTATCCATGGTGGAATATCAGGGGGGAGCTACACGATCCAGAGGTGTTTGGGGCGGATGCCCCCGAATCTTGAGTTTCCCTAAGGAGTTGGAAATGTCGGCTCTGAGGTACCACTCAGAGAGGGCGAAGGGTAACATGAATTGATTGATCTCCGGTTTGCTGTAGGAGTATTCTATGAATTTCCTCCATCTCATGAATAATTTTTTGGTGGACTTGAAGTTTTGGTTGATTGTGTCTTGTTTTTCCAGGGCTAGTAGAGAGGTTAAGCTTTGTTTAACTTGGCCAAAACTTGGGGGGGTTGAGCATATCCAGGATTTCATGATGGCTCGCCTGGCACTGAGTAGACAAAGATGGCCCCATTGTGATAGAGGTAGGGATGGTGTATTCAGTGAGTTTGATGATGCAGGGTCCCCACTAAATAAGCACAGAAGAGGATCTTTCGGGAAGGCTTGTCCGCCAACTTCTTCAAGGAAAGAAAGTATTTTGTCCCAGAAGGGGGAGATTTGTGGGCAGGACCAGAGCCTATGGTACAAAGAAGGTTTGGGTGTGGAACACCATGGGCAGGTACCCTGGGTATGAGATCCAGAGGTATATAGCGAGGGGAGGTATGCTCTGTGAGCAATCTTGAATTGAGTTTCTCTCCAAGTCTCGGCCACTACTAATGCACATACTTTCTTGTAGCCTGCTAAGATCTGTGTAGGGGCCTCTGGGTTATCAAGTATTGAGCTCCAGGGAAGAAAGGGGGTAAGTGAGTATTTTGTTGCTTGATGTTGTATGAGATTTTGATAAATATGGGAGATGGAATATTGCTTATTGGAGATGAGTGAGTCAATGAACGAAGACATGCAGGGATTGTGATTAGCACCTTGACAGGACTTAAGAAATGATTTTAGTTGCAGGTAAGAGAAGAAATGAGAGTTCGGTAAGGAGAATTCATCCTTGAGGTCCTGGAATGATTTTAGAGAATTCTGGCCTGGTTTGTAAAGTTGGGTGACCATCTTTAGGCCTTTGTCAGCCCATGTAAGGAAGGTCCTCGACTCAGTTGAAGGTAGAAACATAGGGTTGCCAAGAATGGGCAGTGCCCTGGATATAGATGCTGGCAACTTTAGTAGTTTTCTAATCTCCCTCCAAGCTATTATGGTGTCTCTTATGACCAAGCTACTTTTCAGCTTGGTGGGGAGGGATGATAACTTGGCATGTAGGATGGATTTCGGTTGAAAAGGCAACATTAGCAATTCTTCCAGGTTAAAATTGGAGTAGATGGAACTGCTAGTGATCCAGTCAAGTCCATATCGTAGCAAACAAGCAAGATTGTAGAATCTTACATTTGGAAGGCCCGCCCCTCCCTCACCCTTCGGGAGGCATAGTTTCTGAAAAGCTATTCTGGGCTGTTTGCCTTTCCATAGGAAAGTAGAGATAGCAGAATAGATTGATTTCACATCTTTATGTTTAAGTAAGAGAGGTAAAGTTTGTAAGGGGTAGAGTAATCTGGCAAAAGAGACCATTTTGAGTAAGTGGCATCTCCCGAAGAGCGAAAGGGGGAGGGCCCCCCAACCATACAACTCCTTAGTGATTTTGGAAATGAGTGGAGGGTAGTTTAAGGAATATAGTGAGGACGGATCTCTACCAATATGAATTCCCAAGTATGTGAGGTAGTGTTTTGGGACCAGACTTGGTGAGGTCTGTATCCAAGACTCCGCTCTACGGGGGTTGAGTGGGAGAATTTCGCTTTTATTGAGATCTATTCTCAGTCCGGTGCAGTCCCTGAACATTTGAAGTGTGCTCATCAGATATTGGAAGTCCTTGGGGGGGTCTGAGGAAAATAGGAGAATGCCATCAGCAAATAGAGCTGACTGACATCTCCTATTTCCAACCATAATACCGCTTATCCCTTGGGGTGAATTTAGGTGTCTAGAGAGGGGCTCTATGGCTAAATTGAATAGTAGGGGAGATAGGGGGCAGCCCTGATGTGTACCTTTAGCCAGTGGAAAGACAGGGGAAATAAAATTGGGGGTAACTAGTTGGGCCGAGGGGGATGAGTACATTGTCTGTATGAAATTCACAATGGGGCCAGAGAAGCCAAGCCTATCTAAGACCATGAACAACCATTTTAGACTGATGTTATCAAAGGCCTTCTCTGCGTCTAGTAAAATTATAGCTGTATCTTGTTTGGGGTGTTGTTTAGCATGCTCAAGTATAAGTAAGACCTTTCTGATGTTTAACGTGGCCGATCTGCCTTGGACGAATCCTGATTGAGCTGGGTGGATAATTGTGGGGAGGACTTTGGCCAGCCTGGATGCGATAATTTTTGAAAGGATTTTGGCGTCTACATTGATTAGGGAGATGGGTCTATACGATCCAGGTGAAAGTGGGTCTTTGTCTTTTTTTGGTTAAGAGTTTGATATGGGCTAAGTAGCCTGTTGGTAAGTACGGGCCTCCCTTCCATATTGTATTGTAAAGGTGTAGGAGCGTGTCTGAAGTGAAGTCAAGAATGAGTTTAAAAAAATCAGCGGAGAGCCCATCAGGACCAGGGGCCTTACCAGAGGCCATTGATTTAATAGTGTTTTGGATTTCCGACAGGGAGATTGGCACATTTAAGGTATCTAATTGGTCTTTCAAGACACTAGGGAGCGACTCGAGCTAATTTTTAGCCTTGTCTGTGTCTATCGGGTCTTCAGAATATAGGTCTGTATAAAAGCGTGTGAGAATGGTTTCTATCTCCGAGGGTTTGTCAGTAGTGTTGCCCACAGAATCTCTCAATGCTGTGATATGGGTAGGAATAGAACGACCCGAGGACATTCGAGCTAGGAGCTTCCCGGCTTTATTGCCGTATCTATGAAAAAATAGAGAGGAGTGAAAGTGATTTATGGACTCCTGTTGTGAGGACCAGTGGTCAAAAGTGTTTTTGGCTAGCTGCCAGGCTCTAATGGTCTCGGGGGTACGTGATGAATTTAAACGTTCGTGGGCCTCTCTGAGTGACTTACTGGCTTGATTATAGCTATTAGTGGCTTTTCTTTTAAAACGCGTTGCGAATGAGATAATGTGTTCCCTGAGGAAGGCTTTCCCGGCTTCCCAGTATAAATTGGGTGTGGATAGGTGATCTTTGTTGTGTGTCGTATATTCAAGCCAGGCTTGTTGGAGTGAGGACTTCAGGTCTTCATTACCGACGAGGTAAGAGGGTAAGCGCCATATGGAGGAGTGTGGTCTAAAAGTCAGATTGGCGATCTCAATAGATACTGGTGAATGGTCCGATATTGCCATACTCTCTATAGATGCTGAGGTTACCATAGGGAGTAGGGCAGGGGAGGCGAAAAAGTAGTCTATCCGAGAAAAGGACTTGTGGGGGGATGAATAGAAAGTATACTCTTTGTCTACAGGATGCTTTAAGCGTCAGACATCCAACAGACGAAGGGATGACATGGTATGGGCTAGAATGGATTCGTGGTCTAAGTCTGAGGAGCGATGGCTTAACGATGAGGAACGGTCTTCCGTTTGGCGCATTACTGAATTTAGGTCCCCCCTAAAAGGTGTAGAGGTTCTGCGATTTGGAGGGCCCAAGTCGTCATGTTCTGGAAGAAAGTCTGGTTAGGAGAGTTATCTGCGTATATGTTGGACACTGCAATATCTTGGTTGGCAATGGTGAGATGTAGGGTGGCTCTGCGCCCCACAATGTCTATGTCTAAAGTCCTAACTTTATATTGGAGGCGTTTGTGGAGAAGTATGGCAACGCCCGCCTTCCTTCCCACCGAGGGGGAACCGAAGGCATCCCCCACCCACAGCTTACGGAGTCTGGATATGTCGCCTGCACCCAAATGAGTCTCTTGTAAAAGAGCAATATCAGCTTTCAGCCTTTTTAAATGTCTTAGTACCTGCATTCGTTTTTGTGGAGCTCCTAGGCCCTGGACATTCCAAGTGACTACTTTTAAGTTATTCCCCAGCACCAAAGGATCCATGAGTGCGTGAGTAGTTGGTTTCTTAATAAGGAGAGCCATCTACCCTTCTGTGAGTAACAGATGCCTTCAGGGCTGGGGAAAAGTAATATATATGGAAGTATGTTACTAGTCATGAGAAATACATTTACAGTAAATCGTGAACACCAAGGTGATAAGCCATGAAACAAGTACATTACAGACTTCACTTTTTTCCGCATAGAAAACATTTTCTCGTATCCCAACCGCTCTTCCCCACCTAGAAAAGGTCTGACTCAGACCTGAAGGAAGGTGGTTAAAATTGGAGGCGATTTAAGAGTGGAGAGCGGATAGGAACCCGGGGAAAGGGGGTAGGGAGGGAAAGGGAGGGAAGGGAAAGAGGGATAGAGGGATGGAGGGGAAAAAGGGGGGGGATGCTGTTGCGGAACCGCAATGTATTGTAATCAGACATGTACCTTAAACTGTTTCCTGCCCACTTCCGAGTAATGGGATGTGACTCCAAGGAGGTATCCTTGGGGGCAGACTCCATTAATAACCATAATAAAGAATAGCAACTTATATCAAAGGCAGTGAGATACATAACTTGACCAAGAAAGGTAATTATAACATCATTCCATAGCTTCGTAGCCTATACCAAACTGCTAATTGCAAGTAAAGAACGTAAGTTGAATGGGGACCCCTGATAGGGGAACCTGAAGACTGGCACTTACAGTTCGTTGTTCAGTCAGCTATGATTAGTAGTAAAGGAAATACGCTGAGGGAAATTGAGCTCAAACATGGGTTGATATTTGTCGGGGACCTTAGTTTTACGGTCAAAGCAGTTAGTAGGGAGATGCGATTCTTAAAGAGATGTGATTATGGTGATCTCAGAGATGGGCCTGAGCTTTGGAGGCATCCGGGAGGCCAAATCGTACCCTCTTGTATGGCGTCTTCTCCGGGCTCGATGCTTTGGTGGATAGGATGGACGATTTCCTAGGTGATCTATGCATGTCGGTGGTTGGTGGCGGCGTTTGGTCCATGTCAGAAGGTAGACCTTCGGCCAAGTAGGTTTTGGCTTCCTGCGGTGAGGTGAACGAGAGTTCGTCCCCCTGAGGGGATTGAAAGTAGAGGGTGGCCGGGTACGCCAGACTGAATCGGACGTTCCGCTGGTGCAGGACCGAGCAGACTGGAGAAAAGGCCTTTTCTTTGTTGCATAACCTCAATTGAATAGTCCGCAAAGATCAGTAAAGTGGATTCCTCAAATCTAAGGTTCCGAGATCTCCAAAATCATTGCAGAATAGCCTGCTTATCAACGTAATTAAGATAACAAACAATCACCGCTCTGGGTTTTGTTCGGGTGTCCGAAGGTGGGCCGATCCGGCGAGCTCTTTCGACGACAGAAGGGGTGCGTAGGCCCAAGAGCCCAGAAATGTCCACTGCACAAATTTTGTGTAAATCATGCGAGGAATATGACTCTGGCAGGGCTATTATGCGGAGGTTATTCCTCCTAGATCTATTTTCCAGGTCAATGACCTTTTCCCGGAGTTCTTTCTGAATCGTGGTCAGCTTAGCTACGGCTGCTGTTAAGGCCGTGGTGTCATCCTCCATGGTGGAAATCCTGGTCTCCACGTGGTCAATTCTGGCTGCCTGTAGCTGAAAGTCTTTATGGAGTAGTTCAAGGCCTTTGGTCACTGCTGAGTCCACTGCCTCGGTTATGACAGGTCTGATGAGGGCCACAACCGCCGGGGCAATGTCCGCTGTCGCGAGAGGGTCAGTGGCATGTTGTCCTGGTATGTGCTGGGGAGTAGTTGGAGGGGGAGAGGCCGATAATACTGATGCGTATGAAGGTGCCTGGGGAGTCTCTGTTATGGCGGGTTTGCCACGTGCGTCCTCACCTTCGTTCGGTGCACTTGCAATGAAAGATCGTGCCCCCGATCGCTCGATGAAGCGATCCATACGGTACCCTAAAGGTGTGGGGATGGCAACGGGTGTATCCGCGGGTGGATGCGGGTGTTCCTCCAGGCAATAGCAGCATTTGAAGCTGGTTTAGGTGGCGGGGAGACGGAGCTGGTCTCTTCTAGCTCCTCTCCATGTGTCGCCGGAACCGGAAGTAAAATATTTTTTAAAATAGGTGCGCATGCGCGAAGCCGAGCGGTACAGACATGCCGCTTTAGAGCTCCGCTCAGCCCGGAGGACGTGAGCTATTTCTACGACAGGCCAGGTGCATTTGGCTGAGCACTGAAGCACCCTAGTGCCTCTTATAACCCCGTGCCTCTATTACAACGACCGGAATGGTCGCCACAGGCTCTAAGCCAAAGCTCCGGACGAAAACGATACGCGAGGCCCTGGCTCGGGCCTTCTCCAAGATGGCGCCGCCAAACTCCTCCAGAGCCTCCACGCCACAGACCCCCAGGCTCTCCTCGCTCCGACATCCGGACGAAGGTGAGTCTGACACGGACTCCTTAGCGGCCCCCTTCCCAGGGGAACTACAAACCGGGATTCTTTTTTTTTTTTTAAACATTGTTTTTATTAGTTTTTTATAGTACAAATACAAAAATAATATGTAGCATAGAAAATATACTTTGGTACAATACAACTGTTAGAGGACAATGGTTTAGCAAGCAGCAGATACACTACATGGTCAATGTATAGTTTACAGATAGATACAGATGTAATTCACATGTTATTTGTGAAGCCAAATTTCCCACTCTTTAATGTATTTTTTGTAGGAGAGTGAGTTTATTGCTATCGCCGTTTCATAGAGGCTGTTTATGTTTGTTTTCTCAATACTTTCCGAAATATTTGGGGTCATCTGAGATTTCCATTTGGAGAGAATTGTGGATCTCACCACTAGGAGTATATGGGTTACAACCGTATGAAATTGGGGTGGGAATTCTTCTATTCCTATGTTCAGTAGTGCCAGTGCTGGGTTGGGGCGTTTAAGCACCCCTGTACTTTTTGAGATAAGTTGGAACACCGTTGCCCAGAAACTTGTTAGGGATGGGCAGCCCCATAGTACATGCATCAGATTTCCCACCTGTCCACATTTCCTCCAACACAGTTCTGAGTTGTTTGGGTCTATTTTCGCCATCCTGTGGCGGGTATAATACCACCTAGTGGGATGTGCAGTGTGACACTTGTGTTATGGTGTTTAACGCTTTTTTCCATGATGCTTGGGTATATGTTTGGCCCAGATCCACCTCCCATTTTTCCATGCATGTGGACTTTGAGAAATCCGATGCATTTTGTAGTAATCTGTAAAATAGAGAGGTTCCTTTAACTTTGGGGTTTGGGTCATTGAAATATTCCCATGCTTTGGGATGCGTGAGTAGATTTTTATATGGGTGTCTCCCCAGGAAGTGTCTTATTCTCATCAGGGTGAAAGTTGTGTGTTGGTGTAGTTTGTATTCTTCCTTGATATCGTCTACCCTTTTGATCCCATCTTGGTTATATAGTTGTTTAATTTCTTTTAGATCTGTTGTGTATAAAGGTTTGATGTCTAGCATGGGGATCATATGTTCTAGTATTTGGATTGGCGCACTGACTATAGATGAAAAGTCCTGAATGTTATGTTTATTAGAAATGTGCCTCCAAGCCTTGATGGAGGATTGTGTTGTTATTGGTAGGGATTTAAGATCCCATCTCTTCCATAGGTCACTAATTAGTAATTGTTTTAGGTTGCCTGTTGGGGATAGGGCTGATTCAATTTCTACCCATAATGGTTCCTCTCCGTTCCCCATCAAATTTTTTATTTGGGCTAATTGTGCCGCCCAGTAATAGTTTTGTAGGACTAGCATTCCGGCTCCTCCTGCTTCTTGTTTTTGGCGAGGGGAAGATGTGCACATCTTGCCTTTTTTCTGGCCCATATAAATTTATGGAGTGCAGTCTGTAATGGTCTGATTTGTTTACTTGGAATTGGGATGCTTAAATTCCTGAAGAGGTAGGTTATTTTTGGCAGTGTGGTCATTTTGTATGCTGCAATTCTGCCTCCCCAGGACAGATTGGTATGTGATAGCCTATCTAGTTCTGGTGTCAGTTTATGCATTAAGGGAGCTATATTAAGTGAGGTTAACTTGGTGATTGGGGTTGTGATATTTATCCCTAGATATTTAATTCCTGTAGTAGTCCAGGGGAAGGGTATTTGTGTCATAAGTTTAGATTTGTCTTCGATACTGTTTCCCAGGTTTAGGATTTCCGATTTGGATGTGTTTACCTTATAATAGGAGATGTCTCCGAATTTGTTAAGCAGGTTGTATGCGGCTGGCAGGGACCTTAAGGGTTCTGATAGCATCAGTATTATATCATCCACAAACAAGCTGATTTTATGGGGGTGGCCTTGGATGTTAATACCTGTTATTTCTTTTGAGGCTCTAATGGCTTCTGCCAGAGGTTCGATGATTAGATTAAATATTGTGTGTGAAAGTGGGCATCCTTGGCGGGTTATTTGGAATGTTTTAGATGATATGCCTGAGGTATAGACCTGTGCTGATGGTTGAGTGTATAATGATAAAATAGCCGATCTGATGTGGCCTTGGAATCTGAATTTTGTTAACACCTGTTGCATATATAGCCAGTGCACTCTATCGAACGTCTTCTCAGCATCCAATGCGAGGAGCAGAGAAGGCGTTCAATTCCTACCTACAAAGTCAATTATGTTTATTATTCTCCTGACCGCGTCCAAAGTTTGCCTCCCCTCCACGAACCCTGCTTGGTCCCTTTTTATTAGTATGGGGATTATTTTTGTCAGTCTTTTGGCTATTAATTTTGCAAAAATTTTTGTGTCCGAGCTTAGCAATGAAATCGGATGGAAATTGGGGGGGGTGGTTGGTTATTTCCCCGGCTTGGGGAGAGTAACCACATATGCCGTCAGCATCTCAGGTGGCATAACTGTATCTTCTATTGCTCTAGTGAAAACTTTTATTAGGTGAGGGGTAAGCTCTTGGTGGTATAGCCTGTAGTACTCATTCGGGAACCCGTCGGGTCCTGGTGATTTGCCTAGGGGAAGTTGGGTAATTACTTGCTTTAGTTCTTTTTCGGTTAATGGCCCATTGAGTACTTCTAGCTGGTCCTCTGTGAGTGTCGGGAGGTTTATTTTGGACAGGAACTCTTGGATTCCTTCCAGGCTTGGTTGGTGTGTGTCGGGGTCATCCTTTAAGTTATAGAGCGCGCTATAGTAGTTTGCAAATTCATCTGCTATAGCTTGAGGGTGCGTTATTTTTTGTGGTGTTGTTTTAGCGCATAAATATTTTATTCTAGACTTGGCCTGTTTGACTTTGATCTGGTTAGCTAGTAGCTTTCCTGCTTTATTTGCCTGACTGTATGATGTAGTTCTCAGTTTTTTTAACAGTGTGTCATGTTGATCTGCTAATAGCTCTTTAAGTTGATTCATCAGCTGCATCAGGGAGTTGGATAGGGTTGCTGAGCTTTGTTGTTTGTTCAGCACCTTCATGTCATGTATGCCTCTGAGAACCTTTGTTATAATCCTTCTTTGCTCTAGAGCCTTGTTGAATGCAAATGCCTCTCATGAAGGCCTTATGTGCATTCCACAAGGTCCACACATTGGAGACTGAGTGTTCGTTTGTTTGGAAGAAATCTTTCAGCTTTTGAGATATGACCTTCTCGTGTTCTGGATCCTGTAGGATCTTGGTGTTGCATCTCCATATCTGGGATTTTTCCAGCCGGGTCCCCTCCTCCACTGACATCGTGACAGGCGCATGATCCGACCATGTGATATCATTAATGGTGGAGGAGGTTACCCTCTGGAGCAATCCCAGATCTGTTACAAACATGTCAATCCTTGTGTATACCTGATGTCTGGAGGAGTAGAAGGTAAAGTCCTTCTCAGAGCTGTGCATGCACCTCCATATATCATACATATTTTCTCTATGGAACAAATGCATAAGGGGTGTTTGCTTCCCTTTTTCTCCTGACGTGGAATCCATACTTGGGTCGCACGTCAGGTTGAAATCCCCACATATTAAAGTATTATCATACCTACATTCTGGCAGTCTCTTGAGCAGTCTATTCAGGAAGAGTATCTGGTGTGTGTTTGGCGCATATAAGTTCACCAGTGTCATAGGGATATCATTGATATCACATTCTAGAACAATAAATCTTCCGTCTGGGTCCAGAGATGACGATTTAAGTTTAAAAGTTACTGTATTTTTGATTGCCAGCATCACTCCTCTCTCCTTCTGTGGGTGGTTGGCTAAGAAAACATATGGATAGTCTCTGTGTTCGCATTTAGGGTGGTCCTTGGCTCGGAAGTGTGTCTCCTGTACGCAGATTATATCTGCATTTGCAAGACGTGCTTCTCTCCAGAGGGAAAATCTCTTGGCTGGGTTGTTGAGCCCGTTGGCGTTGAGTGAAAGAAATTTAATGGTCATTGTAGGGTTTGTTGTCATTGTTGGGTCTCCATCCTGTACCTTGATGCGTACGCTCACCTTTGCCGCTAATGAACAACTTTCTACTAACTTGTAAAATAAGGGCCTGAACTCAGCCCGGTAACAGAAGGTTCCGTTATAAGTTTGGTGTTTGGGGCCAATGGACAGTTATCCTTGGCCTGGGACTTGTTGATTAGTTTTTTATGGTAGGTATCAGGTACATTCATTTATCAGTTTTTTCTTGGCGGATCGTTTCCTTGAGACTGTATGCCATTCCTTCTCCAAGGGAACAGGTGTGTCTTTTGTTTGGAGATCTCCTGGCAATATGCCCCATCTCTGTAGCATATTGATGCCTTCGTCAAGCGTTGACACTGAGGTATTGCTGCCATTGTAACTGATCATTAGGGTGGCGGGATATTTCCATTTGTGAGGGATTGCATGGTTGCTGAGCGCCTTTGTTATCGTTGCTAGGTTTTTGCGTCTCATCATGGTATACCTTGATAAGTCTGGGAGTAGTTGTAGGTTGTATTCTTCTACGTTTGTTTTCCTGAAGGCCGCAATGATAGTTTCTTTTGTTTGGTAAAAGTGCATCTTTAGGAGTACATCTCTTGGAGCATCTGCTGCGATGAATGCTGGTATGGGCAGCCTGTGGATTCTGACTATGGTTAATTCTAATGCCGACAATTGGGGGCTAATTTGGCAAAAATGTCTGTGACACATGGCTGTAGTTGGTTTGGTTGGATGCTCCCGGGATCCCCCTTATTTTAATATTGGACCTTCTGGACCTGTCCTCCAAATCAGCTATTTTGGCTTTGAGCCAATCAATACCCTCATTGTGGTTGTCATGAGCGTCTACCATTGTGTTGAATGAAGTTACGTATTTCTCCATATTCTGTTCAATGGTGGAAACTCTGTCCCCAATTTCTTGTATATCCCTTGCAAACTGTTTAACACATTCCTTGAGATCTGTTTGCAGCGATGATCTCAGTGACAACAGCATATTTTTTAATGTGCTGTCTCAGATGGGTTGCCCCTTGGTCGGGAATGTGGCTATATGGTCCACGGCCGCTTCGGCCGTACTTGAGGCCGGGGCTTCAGTGAGGCCTAGTTCCATGCCCGCCTCCTGTTCCTGGCTAGGCTCCCTCCGCGGTTTATTTTTTACCAGGCTCCTCGTAGAAGGTGAGGAGGAGCCCGAGGATTCCCCAGTGTCAGGGTTTCCTACCTTTGCGCCTGGGAACAGCCTGGCTCCTTCCGTGCTGGCGGTGCTTCGGTGCGGGCACGTGCCTCCGCCATTTTGCTGTGGCCTTCTACCCGCCGGCTGGAAGAAGCTCGCCAGTTTCTGGATCTGCACCTGGTGCTTTTTTTTCCAGGTCAGCTCTCCTCGTTTCTAGATGTCTCAGAAGACACCAGGCGGTTTTGTGGCTTTGGGATGTGCCGGATCGTTGCTCAGTCCCGGGTGGCCTCACGGAGCTCTTGCCTTATGCGGCCATCTGCTGTGCCGGTAGCCACGCCCCCCCAAACCGGGCTTCTTAAACAATTTGAACATATGCTGCAACGTGCACTACAACGCACATCAGACCAGATTACAGAACAACTAACCAGGGAGATTAGAGAGCTTGGTCAGCGCACTGCTGACCTAGAAAATAAAGTCGACGAACTGGAGCTGCAACTTGCATCCCAAACAGATGAGATAGAAGCACTGAGAGAAGAAAATCAGACACTTAATCACACATTGAAGATTTTGAAAATCGTTCCAGACGATCGAACCTTCGGATCAGGGGTATTCCTGAAACTGTAGATGATTTGCAATATACAGTCACTGCACTGTTCCAGGAGCTGGCCGCTTCCATCCCAATAGAACGCTTGGAGATGGATCGTGTTCATAGAGCACTGACCCCCTGCAAACAAAATGGCCCACCGCGAGACATCATAGCTAAACGACATCATTACCGCACGAAAGAACAACTCCAACAAGCAGCAAGACAAAGGGACTCTCTCATCTTCCAGAACCACCACTATTTAACTGTTTGCAGATCTTTCCCAAACCACTATTGCAAAACGCAGGTCTTTCAAATCCCATCTACAAATACTACAACATTGCCGGATAACATACTCCTGGGGGTTTCCCTTTGCCTTAAGGTTCACCTACCAAGGCCAGAAATACTCATGCAAGACCGTAGAAGATTTTCAAGACTGCATTCAAAAGCTTCACCTGGACCCATGTACCCCAACATCAGCTCAAGGAACTCGTAGACGCTCTCCCTCATGCTCCCCACTGAAAGCTGCCCACCAGACCTCCTCATCTTCTAAGAGAATCAAAATGACGCTGATACGCTACGACCTGGAAGATTCCATGGACTGAGTACCTTCTTTCTCTCTCCCTTCCAAACTCGGGGGGAGGGGGTTTCACTTCCACAAGTTTGTCCTAAATCTCTGGACACCAACCTTACTGCCGCTGTTTTCTAGACATTGTTGACTAATGGAAAAAAACGATATTCCAGTCTACTTTTTCCCTTTTTTTTTTTGCCCCCTTTTTTTCCCATTCCCATTCCCATTTTTATTTTTTTTTTCCCCCTTCCACTCTAGGCTCTCCTGCAACCTTCAGGAGCCAGATCAGTCATGGACTACCCTTCACTCACCTTATGGATATTTCACTTTGTTCAATAACCTTTTTCTTTTACAGGTCTCTTACCCCCAAGTTTAGCTGGCTTGATCTCCTCATAACTCTCAGAACCCATCACGCAATGCGATATACACCTTAATAACTATTGCCCCCTATATAAATCTAATTTCTCTCATCTTTAATCACCCTCAATTTTATAATTACACTGTCCCTCCTGGGAGCATATGATCAGATCACAGCCACCTACTCCGTGTATACAGTAGCTCGATTGTCCCATTCCCCCTGTTTCCTCCTACATTAATCTCCTGATTGCCGCAATGCAACTCTATAACATATTGCCTCTAAACATAGATGTGTTAAACTTTCTACATATCACTGGCCTATTTATGTTTATCCACAGTTTCTACAATGTCTCATTGTCCTCTGGGCTGCCGGTCACTGCAGCACCCCATCTTGCCCAGTGACCCCCTATCTTTGGGCTTCCCTGGGCAACATGATCTGGGTCCCACGCAACCCCTCTTGGGACAACTTGTTTCGTTTTCCTTACTACTTTTGTTACTCTAACCCTCTCTTTTTTTTCCACATTCTAGCTCTTCTCCTTTTGTCTGTCCCTTTTTGTCGGAGGGAGACCGCCGCGCACAGTGAGTAATGCCTCATTTAATAGCCCTGGTTGCCTGATTCCTTATGGCTAATCTAAATCCCTCAATGTACAAGGGCTAAATTCCCCCAACAAAAGGCGGAAGGCCTTCAGAACATTTGCCTCTCTAAAAGCACACATAGTATGCCTCCAAGAGACCCATTTCTCAACCCAACAAACACCTAAGTACATTAGCCCCACTTATCCCCAATTTTTCACAGCCTCGGCGAACTCCAAATGCGGAGGAGTCCTAATCGCTTTTCATAAATCCGTCCCATTTACCCTGAAGCGTGCAATACAGGACCCTGAAGGTAGATACCTAATTTTAATTGGCCACCGGATAGATACTCCAATTACGGTAGTGTCATACTACGCCCCGAATCATAACCCAACCCCCTTCCTCTCACATCTCTTCAAGACCCTGGACACGCACAAACAAGGCCCTACCCTACTGGGGGGTGACTCCAACCAAGTTCTCCTTCCATTCCTTGATAAATCCCCTTTTACTTCCTCACCAAGCCCACACAAGCTCTCATTCCAACAGCTTCTGGCCAAACATTCCTTAGTGGACACATGGCGAGAGCTTAACCCCGTGAAGAAGCAATACACATTCTACTCCCATCCCCACAAAACGTTCACACGCATAGATCATGTTCTAACTTCGATAGGTACCCTGCCCCTCGTCTCTTCTGCCCACATAATCCCCATTCCATGGTCAGATCACAACGCCACTCTGACCGCATTCTCCTCTTTAGCCCCCCCTCATGGCAGACGTCCATGGTCTCTCAATGATACCCTCCTCGCCCATCCATCCAATGCCCTTGAAATAGAGCTGTCTCTCAAGGAATACTTCTCCCTGAATACTACCCCCGAACTGTCCCCACTTCTGGTCTGGGAAGCACATAAGCCTGCTATCCGTGGGGCCCTAATAAACCTAGCTTCCCGCAGGAAGAAAGACCGTCAAAATAAATACACCTCTCTAGAACAAGAATTCTCACAAGCCCATGATCAATTTCAGAACTCTCCTACTTCCCATAATAAAGAAAGGCTTGATAAAGCAAAACTTGAACTAGATCTTTTTTTAACAGATGCAGCAAAAAAAACCCTAAGATGCTCCCGCCATCGCTTTTATGTTAAAGCTAACAAACCTGACACCTTCCGTGCTCTTACCCTCAAAAACCTAGACAAACCCCACAAACTCATCCATCTGAAAAATGCCCCAGGGTCATTTACCAGTAACCCCGTCAAGATCCTTCAACTCTTCCGTACGCGCCTAGCTGATCCGTACTCTTCTTCCCCCTCCCCGGATGACCTCTCCAAGACCTCTACCTTCCTAAATTCCATTAATCTTCCCACACTCACTCCCCAGCACCGCACACTCCTTGAGCAACCTATGACTGAACTGGAAATACGCTCAGCGATTAAATCACTCAAGAGTAATAAACGTCCTGGCCCAGATGGTTTCACCGCTACATACTACAAGCTCTTTATTGATACACTAGCTCCAATCCTAATCAAAGCTTTAAATTCCATCCTTAGAGACTCAATATTTAACCCAGACTCCTTGCAAGCCTCCATATCTATGATCCCTAAACCACAATCTGATGACTCCACCTGGTCGAACTATCGTCCAATATCAATACTCAGCAATGATATTAAGCTTCTGTCGAAGGTCCTCGCGACCCGCCTCAATACTCTTATAGGATCTTTAATCCATAAGGACCAGGTAGGCTTTATGCCCTCCAGGCAAGCAGCCGACAACATACGCAGAACGATTCTTCTAACTCATCTAGCCCGAACCCGCAAAATACCACTATGTCTCCTCTCACTAGATATAAAGAAAGCGTTTGACAGCCTTTCATGGACTTATCTTCACGCAGTCTTGGAGAAATGGGGCTTTGGCCCACATTTCCTCAAGTGGTTCTTTTTCCTTTACTCATGTCCCACCGCCCACGTTATCTATGCCGGTCACTCTTCAGATCCTTTCCCAATTCAAAAGGGAACTCGCCAGGGCTGCCCCCTCTTGCCCCTCCTATTTGCCTTGGCAATTGAACCACTAGCCCAGAAACTTTGTGACGATCCAGATATCAAGGGACTGGAGGTCGCCGGACACAAACACAAACTCTGTCTATTCGCAGACGACGTACTTCAATTTCTCACATCCCCACTCACCACAGTCCCAAACCTAATGGCCATCCTAGACTCATTTGCCTCTGTCTCAGGACTGGTGGTAAATTCCCCTAAATCTAAGCTCCTTAACATCTCCCTACCCCACTCCCTACAATCCCACTTACAGACAACCCTCCCTTATCATTGGGCTTCACACTCCCTTACCTATCTAGGAATTAAACTGACCTCTGACTCTGCAAACTTATACTCAGCCAACTACCCTCCCATGCTCCTTCATCTCATTAAACTCTTGCTCTCCTGGTCCCCTCTCCCCCTATCTTGGCTAGGCCGTATGACAGCAACAAAAATGGTCATTCTCCCAAAACGAATGTACCTCTTCAGAGTACTCCCAATTTCTGTCCCTGCTTATTTTCTCCGCATTATTCAGCGCAGGACCCTCCACTTTGTATGGGGTAAAACTAGACCTAGAGCCAACAGACAGGTACTTCACCTCACGAAACCATTTGGTGGCTTAGGTCTACCCTCATTCGCCAAATATTACCAAGCAGCTCAACTTGCTACTTTAACGAAATATCATTCCACCAAAGAGACGCCCATATGGGTCTCCCTTGAATCGGCAGATTGCGACCCTTTATCAATAGCTAATCTCCTATGGCTCCATCCCAAAGATCGCAAACCAATATGCAATCCCATTACAAAGCATTCACTCCATCTATGGGACAGGCTCAAGTTTAAATATAAACTTCAGTCACCCCATAATCCGCTCCTATCATACCTACGCAACCCATCATTCTACCCTGCTTGGACCTCCCCCTCATCCTTCCATAAATGGCAATCAGCTGGACTTATCCGAGCTTACTCTTTCACCTCCCCTGATAGACACATTCCATTTCCCACCCTATCTGAATCTCATCACCTCCCACCCTCAGAACTTTTTCAATACTTGCAGCTGAAACACTTTTTTACCCCCTGTCTCCGCTCCTCTCCCTCCATCCCGCACAAAACGCTTTTTGAACATGCCTGTGATCGGGACCCCCATATGTGTGGCCTGATCTCTCAACTATATCACATTCTCCTTAACCCCCCCACACATTCCTCTCTCCCATATGTTAAAAGCTGGGAGAGAGACCTAAACATCCAGCTAGAAGCAAATGATTGGAAGGAGATTTGGTTGGCCACTAAGTCAGCCTCCCAGAATGTGGTGGCTTCCGAAGCCAATTATAAGGTCCTCTTTCGCTGGTACCTAGTACCTGCACGGGTAGCGAAATACACTACAAACTACCCTCCAAATTGCTTTCGAGGCTGTCCAGATAGAGGCACCCACCTGCACATATGGTGGGAATGCCCAATAGTCCAGGTGTTCTGGAAAGATGTCTTTAAGATCATTTATACCCTCCTCAACTGCTCCCTGCAACCTTCACCTACTACAGCCCTACTCAATGTTAAACCACCTGACACCACTCGCATCCAATTTAAACTTCTCTTACAGGTAATCACGGCTGCAAAACAAACTATAGCAAAAGCCTGGAAAACGCCCCTTCTACCACTCATGGAAACCAAGAAAAGGATTACTAACGCAATGATTCACGCCAAAATCGAAGCCACTATCCTTAATCGCATCCCTAAATTTGAACGCCAATGGCAACCCTGGATTTGCCATTTCCTCCCTTCTGACCTAGATGTTAACCTTCTCCTCCCTTGAAACCCCCAACTATTGTTGGCACCATACTCATCCATCCACCAAGTCTCTGTGGCCTCCCTTCGACACCCAACTTCATTCTTTTCCACCTTTCTTGCTATCCCTTTTTTCCCTCCTTCTGTTTACCCTTTTTTTTTCTTGAAATATGTTGTACAGTCTATTCGCTCTCGCAGGCTCGCTTCTCAATCGTTATGATGGCGCAGACGATACCTATCCTAGTGTTAAACTGTTTATGTCTTGTTACATTGGAAGTCCTTACTCAGTTTTCAATGGTTCCATACAAACTCTAATTTTTGTTGCTTCCTGTTCATAAGTGACCCTTATGCCATATCACTCTTTGGACCTCACTACTCGATTGATCATTGTCCCCTTTCTTCTTCTCCCCCTTAATACTTGAAAGTTGTAACCCTGCTTGTTCCCTGTAATTGATATCTGACTGTACCTATACTGGGCCCCACGACCAATGTTGCTGTTATCTCCTTTTTCCTCTTAATAAAAACTTTGAACATGAAAATATTTTTTAAAAATAAATACAATTGCAAAAAATTGTTAAAATAAAAGACCTAGTAAGGGTGAATTTAGACATGTGTCTAAATATCCATTGCCGCTAAACCTGATCCGCATTCGGATCGTGCTCCAGAGGCTACTGACATGTGGTCAAGAACTGATTCGATGCCTCCTCACCGCCTGCTTTAACCCCACTTTTGCTGACAAATGTGCTTCAACCGTGTACATTCCACGCAGATGTGGGGCGATTCCTCAGACTTGAATGTGTAGCGTTCTGAAGGCGACATCACTACAAGACGGCTTCAAGTGTGCCGCTGGCACAAAATGAAGCATCCCGGCTGCAGCATTTAAGCACGCCCTCCACTGTCTTTTGCAGCTTATGGGGTGGTTGGCAGGTAGCAAAAATGCAGCTCACCCTGTCATTTTTGCTGCCCTCCAACTTCAAGCGTAGGCAAGGCCTAAGGCTTTGTTCACATGGGTCATACTACAGTGAGGTTATGTGTAGCTGCACAGGTGTTCTCTGCATCCCCATGCAGGCCATCCCTTTGATGCAATTTCTGACACAGCAGCTGCACAGGAATGCACAGGAGTTCCATGCATTCCTGTGCAGGCAGTCCCATCCAGATCAATTGGGATGCAATGGCTGCATGGAAAAAGCCATTGTTCCCAACTTGACATCCATGTTGGTGCATGTCCCTGGACTCACACTGTCTGCATTTGGGCAAACAAATGGCTACTGCCCCACCTATAACTGCCTTTTGCTGCAAGGAGCACATGGAAGGGTGACGCATGTCCAACAAAACCATAAAAAATAAAAAAAATCCAAGCTCAACTTACCAACCAGGCTGCAACCAACCAAATTATCCTGTCTAACAGTATGCGTTAAAAACAGGAGTTTGGTTTGCACACTGAGGTGGCAAGATGGCTTCTCAGAGCAAAATGGCTTTGCTACTGATAATATTAATTTGAGCTTATTTCTTTATCTTACATGTACACTGGCATATGGCATAAATAATTCTGATGACTACTGGGGCACATGATTATGTTTGGAGAACCTGTGATCATACCAGTTGCACAAGTTCCTGGAACAATCAGCCAGATGGCCATCTGGCCAAGGATGTCCGAAAAACCACAGACAATAAATACATTTTGATGATGACTCCTCGATGAACCGTGGTCACAAGATGTTTAACACTAGGCTTGCTGTAGACTTTACTAACCTTTGATTGGTCCACTATATCTTGACCCAACCTATCCTTACATACGTCATTTACTGTATATAACCTGAACGCGCCAAAATTAAAGCAGATCAACTGACTCAAACTTACTTGATTCTGTCTGGTCTCTATGTAGCTACATATATTATCTTGAATTTGGTATCACTGACTAACAGGTGTCAGGTATCTGTACCTGAATCAAAGAATCCACAACAGTTTATTGGCGAGCCAGCCAGGGGGAGGTAGAGTCATCTACAATGGAGGAGCACACCTGGAGTACGCTGGGAACACTGAAAAATCTGGCCAGGTAAGCCCATTGTTTGCTTACAAACTTTTCAGTCTTCTCAACAGTACCTAGGTAACTCTGTTTATTTTGACATAATACCCTCCTTAAAGAACCTAACCTTTAGTCGGTGTATATATATATTGTTGCTGCTAAGGAAAAGGTGAGGTTGGGTCATCCCTCACCGCTGTGGGTGTCTTGGACACGCAGATCCGTGACCCAAGGTTGTGTTTTAGTAAGCGGTCTCATTTCGGAGTGTCCATTTGAGATGCAGCGAGCACTACAACCATACCTCTGACACTACAATTCTACACTACAACCTTGCAACTAATCTACTCTAAATCTCAACCTGTCTGTTTCCCTAAACTCTCTATATCTGTTCAGTGAAGGGGCTAATATTGTGGTAACGGTTCATTATTGTGAATGAGCGTTTGTCTATTATAATAACTGTACTGATCATTGTAATTTTATAGCTGGGTAACATTTACTGTCTAAGTGCAACCAAGGACCAGGGACCAGGCCTGGGGCCTGGGTAGTCTAAGGCAATTCTATCACCGGGTGATAGATAACAAAATGGGTAACCAGGTATCGGAATAAGACAGGCCCGGGGTCTGTATCCAAGGAAGTTATTAAAACTACTGACTTAGACTATATGCTTCGGAAGCATGGTCCTTGGGTAACGGAACCAATGGCTATTTTTTGCAAATGGACAGTGAAAAATCCCAGCTGTAGAGTAAGACGAGAGGGTACTTTTGATACCGAGATATGGGAAATCTTTTGTAAGGTGTATGAACCAGACTTAATAAGAGCTAATCTGTTAGCAGCTGCTTTGAAGTGGAAGGAGGAGAGCATGAGGCTTACTGAGTTGGGATGTGTTGAATTGTTTCATGTAAAGGAACAGCAGGTTTTGTACTCTTGGGTGGAAGCTGAGGAAGAAAATTGCCCACTGGTGTTTATGAGAGACAGGTTTATCCCCACAGCACCAGTGCATGAGGCTGGAGGGAGAGCAGTGACACCCCCGCCTCCTCCTGATACTTCTTCCTCTTCTTCCACACAACAGCAGCAGGCTCTGCCTCAGTCTATTCTGGAAGGAGGGGGGCAGCCCCCAGTGACAGCTCCGACTGTCTCACTGCCCCCAGTGACAGCTCCGACTGTCTCACTGCCCCCGGTGACAGCTCCGACTGTCTCACTGCCCCCTGTGACAGCTCCGCCTGTCTCACAGTCCACTGTAGCAACTCCACCTGTACAGCAGTGTCTCACTGCAGCAGTCCCATCTCCCCCACAGCCTATGGGGGAACCACAGTCGCTTCCACAGACTGTGAGGGAGACACCGTCTCACTTAGAAGGGGAGAAGGCAGCTGTAGCGGCTCCTCAAGAGACTACTAATATAGTGACTCTCATGGAAACTAAGGTGGAAGGAGCTGCTGCTCCCATACCTGAGAAACAGGATGAGACAAGGTCCTATGAGGGCATCTCAAAGGACGATTTGGTCTTACTTTTGCAAGGTAGGGGAATCAATGTTGAAAGCAAAGCTAATAAGAAGAAATTGATAAGTCTCTTGCAAGCATATGATGATTGTCAGAAACAGAAGGAGGGAACAGTTAATGCTCTTATTGTTAATCCAGTACAAGCTTATCCGATCAGAATTCAAAACACTTTTGATAAAAATGGTGTAGGGACAGGAAAGGTGATTTGGCATGCCCCATTCACCCCTTCAGATTTAAAGGCAATACTGCAGGACATGCCGGATCCCCTAAAGAAACCTCTTGAATTTGTTAAGCAATTGAGGCTTCATGGGATGATTTGATCCGAATTATTAACAAAAGCTGCAATAGTTCCCAACAGGCAGAAATGATCAAAATGGACTGTAAGATACAAGAGGCAGACAAGGCCGCGTTAATGAATGATGGGGCTGACCCGGCCTTATTCCCTGGTACTGAATTAGTAAAAAGGGTAAAGGATGAACTCCCCAAGAAACTAGTAAAGACGGACAACCCTTGATAACGTCGAAAACAATTATTAAGCCTAGTTTAGTAGGGTACTTCGGAGTTAACGAATTGTTTAAGTTCTCCAAAGAAATCCCCTAGGCCGTACAGGACGTCATAACGGAAATTTAGACTTCCCCACTTACCCCGTACGGTTTAGTGGAAAGGACAGGGATGTGGTAAAAATAGTTTTCACAAAACTTAAGACTAGCCTATTCGAACATGACCTAATTGTTATTCTCGTAATTGACAAGGGAGGAAGACAAAGACTGTTAGTAGTATACGAACGTTCTCTGAATAGTTAAAGAAGAATAATCGAAACGAAAGTTGTAACTAAGGGGATGGAACGT
>BLSH010273541.1:94863-107981 GCA_018402905.1 Glandirana rugosa | reverse complement strand
TCTATCTCTCTTGACTGTGGTCGTGACTCTATCTCTCGGTGCTCTCTATCTCAGTGCTGGTGTCAGTTCTCTCTATCTCGGTGCTGGTGTCAGTGCTCTCTATCTCAGTGCTGGTGTCAGTGCTCTCTATCTCAGTGCTGGTGTCAGTGTCTAATTAGGCGGTTGTGAGGCCCCTGTGAGTGTGAGGCTTTAGGCGACCACCTAATTTGCCTAATTAGAGAGTCACCTCTGCCTGCACGTCCCTGCGTCCATCTCCATCCCCTTCAGGTCTCTCAATCCAAGCCTCACTGGGTCTCTCTCATGTGGACTCTGTGAACTGGACCGCTATCCCCAATTTATATCCACAGGGCAGGTGGGCCGGACCCAGACAGAAACCCGACAAATATTTCTGGGCAGCAGGCAAAACAAAAACCCCAACATCCCAGCCAGGAGAGCTACTGAGGAGCACTTCAACCTGCTTGCTGCCATCTTTATGGATCTCTTCATTCTCAGGCTTGGCGAGAGTTCTCCATCACCACTCTACATAAGAAAGGGAAAGCTCCCAAGCTGCCACATCCAAGATACGACTGGCAGACTGCCAGGAACGTTCCCCTGTTGGAGGAATTCTTCTTCTTCTGTGAACTGCTGGTTGTTTTCCTGAGTGGGGAAGCTGCCGGCCTTTGTTCCCGGATGATGCGATGTTATTATTATTATAATACAGGATTTCTATGGCGCCGACAGTTTGCGCAGCGCTTTACAATATTAGGGCAGACAATACAATTACAATACAATTCAATACAGGAGGAATCAGAGGACCCTGCTCGTTAGAGCTTACAATCTAGGAGGGAGGGTTAAATGATACAAAAGGGCAATAACTGCGGGGGATGAGCTGATTGAGAAAATAAGGAGTGCAGTTGTTAGGTGGTGGCAGGATAGGCTTCCCTGAAGAGAAAAGTTTTCAGGGATCGCTTGAAGGTGGATAGATTTGGGGCCATTCTGACCGATTGGGGTAGGGAGTTCCAGAGGATGGGAGAGGCTCGGGAGAAGTCTTGGAGGCGAGTATGAGAGGAGGTGATGAGGGAGCTGGAGAGCAGGAGGTCTTGGGAGGAGCGAAGAGGACGGTTAGGTTGGTATTTTGAGACAAGGTTGGTGATGTAGCTGGGAGCAGAGTTGTGGATGGCTTTGTAGCTGATTGTTAGTATTTTGAATTTAATTCGTTGGGCGAGTGGCAGCCAATGGAGGGATTGGCAGAGAGGGGTGGCAGACGTTGAACGGTTTGTAAGGTGGATGAGTCTGGCAGCGGCATTGATGGACTGGAGGGGGGAGGAGTCTATTTAAAGTTAGACCAATGAGGAGGGAGTTGCAGTAGTCGAGGTGAGAGATGAGCAGGGAGTGAATCAGGAGCTTTGTCGTTTCATTGGTTAGGAAGGGATGTATTTTAGAGATGTTGCGGAGATTGAGACGGCAAGCCTTAGAAAGTGATTGGATGTGGGGCCAAAAGGAGAGTTCAGAGTCCAGGATAACACCGAGCACCCTGACATGTGGGGATGGGTGGATGGTTGTGCCATTGCTCTTGACAGAGAAGTTGGGGGAACTGGAACGTGGGGGAGGAAATATTAGGAGTTCAGTTTTGGAGAAGTTGAGTTTAAGAAAGTGGTGGGACATCCAGGCAGAGATGTCTGTTAATAAGATGATGCGATGTTAGAATTGCTCTTCTTCTTCACAACCATTTATGGCGTCAGATTTCCAGCTCTGCGTTCTTCTTCTGGGCCATTGATTCAGAAACTAACGAAGTCTGTGGGGGTCAACAATGCAACCTGCGTTTTCTTCTTCAATTATTTTTATTGAAGTTTATCATAAAGAACATAAATATGAACAATATCTGCCCTCCAATAAAACATAGGAAGTAGACTTGTGGGTACAAATGTCAAAGCCATATTAACGCGGAGTTCCACACAGAATTTTTCATTGAAATCTTTGAAGTCCTTTTCCTATATACACTTACCTTTGAAGGAAAAAAAATGTATACTCACCCTAAATCGCTTGTTGCTAGGTGGTCTCTGTAATTTGCCCCTCTTAGTTAGGTCCTAGGCTCTTCTCCTCACTTCCTCCTTTGCCTGGCCTCCTGGGAGATGTGGCTCATCACTTCCCAGGAGTCAGTGGGCTTCCCTGTACTGTAAAATCGTGTTATTTCCAGACAGGACAGAGCCAGGACGGGGAACCGCCAATGCAAACCTCGTCGGTTCCCCGCTCTGTCAGGCGGCATGTAAGAGATCTACTGATTCCTGTCACTGGGATCCGTTAGATCTCTGGTGCCCCTGACAGCCCAGCCTCCTCACAGTTAGAACGCCTAGGGAACACAGTTACCCCCTAGAGTGCCCCCTGCAGGTTAACCCCTTCACTGCCAATGACATTTATACAGTAATCAGTGGACATTTCAATTTATGATTTCTGTAAAAATGTTGCAGTCCCGATAAAAATCGCAGATCGCCGCCATTACTAGTAAAAAAAAAAAAAAAAATGTAAAAAAATTAATTAATTCTCATGGTTTGTAAACGCGGCAATTTTTGCGCAAATCAAGAATTTACTAAGAATATGAAAAATATAAATCGGCCAAAACCGATGAATAATTTTGTTTTTTCATTTTTATTTTTTTGGATTTGTAATTTAGCAAAAAGTAAGAAATATATTTTTCTTTTTGTTTATAGCGGCGATCAGAAATGACGCAGAGGGGATCAAATACCCCCAAAAGAAATCTCTATTTGTGGGTGAAAAAGGACACAAATTTGGTTTGGGTACAACGCCGCACGACCGCGCAATTGTCAGTTAAAGCGGCGCAGTGCCAAATCTCAAAAAGTGCTCTCTGGTCCTAAAGGGGGAAATCCTTCCGGGGCTGAAGGGGTTAATGAAGGTGCAACATTTAGCAACTCACATGGCTGATGATTATAGAGGCCAATCTAATTATGGAGGCATGCGGGGTAAAGCTGTCCACATAGACCGTCCTCCGCGCTGCCATTGACGTCACCCCTTCCACGCTGCGCTCCACGAGCGATTCAAGCATCACTTTACTATCGCTCTCCTGCAGGGTCGTCTTCCCGGTCGGGATTGCAGACTGACAGCAGTGAGAGCCGGCGGTGCGGAGGACGGTCTATGTGGACAGCTTTACCCCGGGTGCCTCCATACTTAGATTTGCCTCTATAAATCATCAGCCATGTGAGTTGCTAAATGTTGCACCGTCATGAAATGTAACCCCAGATTGCTACACTTAGAGGCGCCCCTCTTCTCTGTGGCTTCTGCTGGATTTTGCTTCTAATCCCATTGTGGAGGCGGTCATTTGTGGATGGACATTTTATGGTTACACAACCAATCACATGGCTATAATCTTTTTATATGGTAACCAGAAATTTAAACCGCGCTCACTCTGTGTACCCAATAAATAAATAAATAAATAATCAATCAATAATTCATAAAACAGTGCAAATCGGTACAAAAATACGTGAAAAAAAAAAAATGAATCCAAAGCAGTTCATATAATGAGCCTTAGGTGGCGCTGCAACAATCAAAAGTGACCCCTGATGATGCCAGACATACCTGGCGAAACGGACGTTGGGTAGGACTGACTGGGCACACCACCTCCGCTGTGTGGAGCGCATCTGGAACCGCATACGGCGCCCTATGATTTCTGAATATGCAAGATTGTAAGTGGGATTTTAATCGATTTTACAATAAACCTCGACATTTTTCACTATGGGAAGCCCTCTTTTTTGCTCTTTAATATGGGATGACCCTTGATGAGCTTCAAAGACATCCGGAGTGACACTGGGATTGTGGGACATTCAAAGGGGTTAGGAGTTGGGTTAGGGTTTAGGGTTAGGGGTTAGGTTTGGGTTTAAGGTTAGGTTTGGGTTTAGGGTTAGGGGTTAGGGTTAGGGTTGGGTTTAGGGTTGGGGTTAGGTTTGGGTTTAGGGTTAGGTTTAGGGTTAGGGGTTGGGGTTAGGGTTGGGGTTAAGGTTGGGTTTAGGGTTGGGGTTAGGGTTTAGGGTTAGGGGTTGGGGTTAGGGTTAAGGTTGGGTTTAGGGTTGGGGTTAGGGTTTAGGGTTAGGGGTTGGGGTTAGGGTTAAGGTTGGGTTTAGGGTTGGAGTTAGGGTTGGGGTTAGGGGTTAGGGTTTTCCCTTTAAGCAAAAGTCTAGGGGTTAAGGTTAGGGTGACTTAGGGTTAGAGTGATTTCAACCTATGCTTGTTTTGACTACCTGTAATGGGGGTCAAAACCGTCTGGTGAGTGCGCTGTGTGCCTATATCTTGCGGTGGAGAGGATCACATTTGTGTGGAGACACCCTGGTGTTCTTTCTGGGATTTGTCACTTCCTGTCATATATTTGTGGAGGCGTTGTCACCATCGCTTCCTGTCATATATTTGTGGAGGCGTTGTCACCATCGCTTCCTGTCATATATTTGTGGAGGCGTTGTCACCATCACTTCCTGTCATATATTTGTGGAGGCGTTGTCACCATCACTTCCTGTCATATATTTGTGGAGGCGTTGTCACCATCATGAACTGTGTTGCACTAAGTCACTTTTGATTGTTGCAGCGCCACCTATGGCTCATTATATGAACTGCTCTGAATTCATTTTTTTTTCACTTATTTTTGTACCAATTTGCCCTGTTTTATGAATTATTGATTGATTATTTATTTATTGGGTACACAGAGTGAGCGCCATTTAAATTTCTGGTTACTATATATTGGTTGCAATATCAGCTATACTCGTGCAGCTCTCTCATATTGACGATTTTTATTAATTATTTATTGAATCCCCTATTTATCTAATCACACCCATCTGCGCGGGGAAAGGTTCCGCTATCTTTGACCCTTGTTTAGTAATCTTTTTATATGGACTTCACTATAAACTGAAAGACTTCTGAATAAATGGTTGTGGAACGAATCATCCGAGTTTCCATGATTTCTTATGGGGAAATTGGCTTTGATATCCGAGTGCTTTGGATCAGGGCGATCTTAACCCCTGGGCAAAGTAATACTGTGGGGCCCTTACCAGCCTCCCCCAATGTATGCACCCACTCTCAAGAATTATGGTATGAAGAGTTGACATATTTATTAGTACTTTCAATAAAACTGATTTTAACCACTTCAGCCCCGGAAGGATTTCCAGCTTTAGGACCGGAGCCCTTTTTGCGTCGCTTTAACTGACAATTGCGCGGTCGTGCGGCGTTGTACCCAAACTAAATTTGCGTCCTTTTTTTCCCACAAATAGAGCTTTCTTTTGGTGGTATTTGATCGCCTCTGCGTCATTTCTGATCGCCGCTATAAACAAAAGAAGAGCGACAATTTTGCAAAAAAACCCAAATTTCTTACTTTTTGCTAAAATACAAATCCAAAAAAAAATATAAAAAAACATTTTTTTTCCATCGGTTTTGGCCGATTTTTATTCTTCCTCATATTTGCGATAAAAAAAATTGCAATCGGCGTTTATTGATTGGTTTGCGCAAAAGTGGTCGCGTTTACGGATGATCAGAATTCATTTTTGGGGGTTTTTTTTTATTTTATTTTTTTCCTAGTAATGGCGGCGATCTGCGATTTTTAGCGGTACTGCGATATTGCGGCGGACATGTCGGAATATTTTGACACTTTTTTGGGACCATTGGCATTTATACAGCGATCAGTGCTGTAAAAATGCACTGATTACTGTGTAAATGCCATTGGCAGTGAAGGGGTTAACCTGGAGGGGGCGCTCTAAGGGTTAACTGTGTTCCCTGGGCGTTCTAACTGTGGGGGGACTGCCCTAGCTGTGGAAGGGAAGTGATCACAGCCTTCACGTACAGGAAGGCTGTGATCACATCCCTTCCCCCTCACACAGAACGGAGGTCCGTGTTTACATACACGGACCTCCGCTCATTCGCTCCAGAGCGGCCATCGCGGGTAGTCGGCGGCAATCGAAGCCGCCGCACCCGCTCCCTGGCCCTCCCCGAACACAGTGAGCACACGGGCGCGCCCCCAGCGGCGCACGCGCGCTCACTAGGCTCGTGAGCGCGGATTTGCGCTCACGAGCCACCTTGCCGCCGTCAATTGCCGATCGGCAGTCGGCAAGGGGTTAAACAATAAAAAAAAACATGCAATAAATCAGAGACTAATATCAAAACAAGGGCACAATACTGGAGGAAGCAAAGGGACACAGTATGGGGGGTTCAGGAGAGCACAATGCTGGCTTTAGGAGGGCACAGTACAGGTTGCAGGACGCTGCCCTGGACACAGCCATCCTTGGACAGTTTAGTAAAAAGGGTGACTGTACCGGAAAATCTGGGACAGTTGGCAAGTATGAGGTTATGCAAGATTATGATGGGACCCCCATGCACCTGGGGCCCCTGGGCACTGCCTAGGGGTGCTCATTCATTAAGATGGCCCTGCTTTGGATTACAAGCAATTATCCTCGCGATCCGAGGTTTTCCTGTACTAGAGAATGAACAAAGTTTTTCTATAGCGGTTGACTTGACTTTGATTCATTGTTGCCCTTGGTTGGAGAATTGGACTGCCTGCTCTCGGATATACAGATTTTTTCTAGTCTTGCTAGTTAATGCCTCTGTCCCTCCTGACGGAACGATCCATAGCCCATGGCAGCCCTTGCAAGGTGACTCTGAATGCTCACACATGGCCGATTGATTAGAGGCTGTAGAACATTCAATGCAATCAGTGCTCCCCGTAGCCTAACTGCAAAGGAAGTGCAGATTATTGATCTCTATAGGTAATGTGTTGTTACCCAACCAGGACAATTTCCCAATCGCTTTATAGACTATGAATGCTGCTTGTTTCCTGCAAATCCGATGTGCGTAGTCCGCAGACGTCCGTAGCCTGAAGTAAGGATTTAAAGAAAACGATTGCCCTTTCAAGTGGAACTTCATAAAGTAATGAGCAGGCCTTGTAGGTTTGTGAAAACCCCGCTGTCAACTGCCCCCCAAAAATAAGAGATGGGTGAGCCGATTCTAGGGTGAGAATTGGTGGTGGACTGGGCTGCTACAAGACGATGCTAACGAGTAAAGTTATTGATAGACCTGCATCCAAAGCGAGGAGGATTGTGGGTGCATTTGTTTAGAAGTCCGCTGGACCGGCAATCTTAGGGCAGCTCTTAGTGAAGAAGACAGACGTTCTTCTGGGAGCACGAGACAAAAATACACAAGAAGCGCCTCTAAGTGCAGCCATATAAACAGATTTATTAAAACACAAGTGGAGGAACTCACAAGGAAATGATGCAAGGAAGCATTGCAGTGGAAGCCACCGCGGGCTGTGCTCAGCAGATACACCTGGCAGACCAGAAGTGGAGGAGATGGGCTGCTTCACAGGGCTCAGGAGTAGGGGGAACGTCAGTGGCTTCCAGCGCTTCCCGGGTCTCAGATAGCAGTATACAGAGCCCCAGATAGCAGAATACAGAGCCCCAGATAGCAGTATACAGAGTCCCAGATAGCAGTATACAGAGCCCCAGATAGCAGAATACAGAGCCCCAGATAGCAGTATACAGAGCCCCAGATAGCAGAATACAGAGCCCCAGATAGCAGTATACAGAGTCCCAGATTGCAGTATACAGAGCCCCAGATAGCAGAATACAGAGCCCCAGATAGCAGTATACAGAGTCCCAGATAGCAGTATACAGAGCCCCAGATAGCAAAACACAGAGCCCCAGATAGCAGTATACAGAGCCCCAGACATCAGTATACAGAGCCCCAGATAGCAGTATACAGGGTCCCAGATATCAGTATACAGGGTCCCAGATAGGAGTATACAGAGCCCCAGATAGCAGTATACAGAGCCCCAGATAGCAGTATACAGGGTCCCAGATATCAGTATACAGAGCCCCAGATAGCAGTATACAGAGTCCCAGATAGCAGTATACAGAGTCCCAGATAGCAGTATACAGAGCCCCAGATAGCAAAACACAGAGCCCCAGATAGCAGTATACAGAGCCCCAGACATCAGTATACAGAGCCCCAGATAGCAGTATACAGGGTCCCAGATATCAGTATACAGGGTCCCAGATAGGAGTATACAGAGCCCCAGATAGCAGTATACAGAGCCCCAGATAGCAGTATACAGGGTCCCAGATATCAGTATACAGAGCCCCAGATAACAGTATACAGAGCCCCAGATAGCAGTATACAGGGTCTCAGATAGCAGTATACAGAGCTCAAGATAGCAATATACAGAGCTACAGATAGCAGTATATAGAGCCCCAGATAGCAGTATACAGGGTCCCAGATAGCAGTATACAGAGCCCCAGATAGCAGTATACAGGGTTCCAGATAGCATTATACAGAGACCCAGATAGCAGTATACAGGGTCCCAGATAGGAGTATACAGACCCTTAGATAGGAGTATATAGAGACCCAGATAGCAGTATACAGAGCCCCAGATAGCAGTATACAGAGCCCATGATAGCAGTATACAGGGTCCCAGATAGCAGTATACAGGGTCCCAGCTAGGAGTATACAGAGCCCCAGATATCAGTATACAGAGCCCCAGATATCAGTATACAGAGCTCCAGATAGGAGTATACAGGGTCCCAGATAGCAGTATACAGGGTCCCAGATAGGAGTATACATGGTCCCCGATAGGAGTATACAGAGCCCCAGATATCATTATACAGAGCCCCAGATAGCAGTATACAGGTTCCCAGATAGCAGTATACAGAACCCCAGATAGCAGTATACAGAGCCCCAGATAGCAGTATACAGAGCCTCAGATAGCAGTATACAGGGTCACAGCAGTATACAGGGTCCCAGCTAGGAGTATACAGAGCCCCAGATATCAGTATACAGAGCCCCAGATAGGAGTATACAGAGCCCCATATAGGAGTATACAGAGCCCCAGATAGCAGTATACAGGGGCCCAGATAGCAGTATACAGGGTCCCAGATAGGAGTATACAGAGCCCCAGCTTGCTGGCAGTGTGTAGAGATCGGCGTGCGGAGAGCGGGCTGGCAGTGTGTAGAGATCGTCATGCGGAGACGTCGGAGAGCGGGCTGGCAATGTGCAGAGATCGGCATGCGGAGAGCGGGCTGGCAATGTGCAGAGATCGGCATGCGGAGAGCGGGCTGGCAGTGTGCAGAGATCGGCATGCGGAGAGCGGGCTGGCAATGTGCAGAGATCGGCATGCGGAGAGCGGGCTGGCAGTGTGCAGAGATCGGCATGTGGAGAGCAGGCTGGCAGTGTACAGAGATCGGCATGAGGAGAGCGGGCTGGCAGTGTGCAGACAGCTGGCAGAGGACAGTCCTCTCCTCGTGGACGGTCTGCCTGGAAGTCCCGGTGAAGTGCTGTGCCTGCGTGAGTAATCGCACAGCCAGCACATCCGCCATAGTCCCGCCCTCGCCCACACCATCCAATGACAGAGAGTCATTGGCTCTGATGGCTCAGGGGGCAGCCACTCGGACTATGTGTGTGCGCCTGTTCAGCGCACACACACACACACACAGTCTTGTATGACTGACCAATCAGCTGACAGCAAGGAGCCGAGGAAAAAAATAAAATAAGAAAAGTCAATATACCGGCGCCTCCTGCGGGGGGCCGGGCTGACTTTTGCTTTTTTCCTTCTCAGCGGCGGAAAGGCGGCACCCAAGCGCCCCTTTATACACCAGCTGCCGCTGCTAGTGGGTGATCATCCCGCAAGTGACAGAGGCAGAGCCAACTACAGTGTGGGGCATTGGAGGAGGGGTTTCATGCAGAGGTGAGTGCTGAATAGGGGTAAAAGTGAGATGTGGATAGGAGATGCAGAGGTAAGCAGCTGTGGAAGAAGGCTGAGCTCTGAACTATGTATGCAGCACACCCCTGAACTCTGCACCATGTACATAACACACCCCCAAACTCTGCACCATGTACATAACGCACCCCCAAACTCTGCACTATGTATGTAACGCACCCCAAACTCTGCACCATGTACATAACGCACCCCCAAACTCTGCACTATGTATGTAACGCACCCCAAACTCTGCACTATATACGTAGCGCACCATCAAACTCTGCACCATGTACGTAACACACCCCCAAACTCTGCACTATGTATGTAACGCACCCCCAAACTCTGCACTATGTACGTAACGCACCCCCAAACTCTGCACCATGTACGTAACGCACCCCCAAACTCTGCACTATGTACGTAACGCACCCCCAAACTCTGCACTCTATTTGTAAACCCCCTCCCCCGAACTCTGCACTCTGTACACCAGGGTTTCTCAACCAGAGTTCCGTGGAACCCTAGGGTTCCTCCAGAGGTTGCTAGGGGTTCCTTGAGCAATGGTCAATTTGTACCTCTCAGATAAATTCCCAGTGACACCATTGATCTTTTTAGCTATCTGTAAGGGGGGTAATTCTTCCCAATGACCACAAGTGTAAGGAGCATTCTTCCCATTGACCACAAGTGTAAGGAGCATTCTTCCCATTGACCTCAAGTGTAAGGAGCATTCTTCCCATTGACCATCACACTAATGTATAATGAGTTGTAGATTTTTAGCAGGGGTTCCCAGAGACCGGAGAATTATTTCAAGGGTTTCTCGGTGCTGAAAAGGTTGAGAGAGGCTGCTGCACACAATGCACTTTGTGCACTTTGTGTATTTAATGCCCCTTTAAAACCCTCCCAAATTTGACCACACTCACTATTTGATGCGGTTTGGAGTGTGTGTATGGGTGGGGGGTCGTGGCTGAGTTCCTGTACCTATTTTCGGAGAAAAAAAGCCCTGCTTATAACCCTCCCTAACCAGGGCCGGATCTACCACTAGGCGGAGTAGGCGGCCGCCTAGGGCGCACTGCCACTGTTGATCTGTCTCTGGCTGCTCTGCATTGATTCAGGTAAAAGCTGACACTGGCTGACTGAGATAATGAGATTGTATTCACATGCCATTGGCAAATGTGTATAGAAATAGTGACTGATCCACCAAATACCCACCCTCTGCCCCCGTCCCCCATGAGACTGTATTTGATGGGCACAGGTGAGGCTGTATTTGATGGGCACAGGTTAGGTTGTATTTGATGGGCACAGGTGAGGCTGTATTGATTGGCCCTGATCAGGCTGGGCAGAGAAAAGAGGGTTGGAGTCAGGGGTGGAGCCAAGGGGGGGGGGGCGGCAAAATGAGATTTCGCCTAGGGTGTCAAAAATCCTTGCACAGCCCTGTCCCTAATAGAGTTGAGCGGACACCTGGATGCTCGGGTTCTGGTTTTCGTGGAAAAGTTCGGGTTCGGTCCGAGCCCCATTGAAATCAATGAGGACCCGAACTTTTGGGCACAAAAATGGCTGTAAAAAAGCCCTGGCAAGTGCTATAGGGCTGCAAAAGGAAGAAAAGTGGGGGTAAGAGTAGGACAAGTGCCCTACAAAGAAATGGGGATAGGGAAATAACAATAATCTGTCCCTCACAGCACCAGCAGCATCCTCTCCCTACACTACCCTGAGATCATGTGACATGCAGCACTGTGACTCCAGCTTATAAAGAGGCTGGGTCACATGATGCACTGGCCAATCACAGCCATGCCATTAGTAGGCATGGCTGTGATGGCTTCTAAGGGCAAACCAGTGAAACGCTTGCTGATTGGCTGCCCTGCAGCTATTCAACAAGCGGGAAAAAAATACCCGAACCCGGACTTTTTTTCAAAAGTTCGGGTTCGGGTCCCAAATACCGCAAAGTTCGATACGGAACCCAACTTTACAGTTCGGGTTCGCTCAACTCTCGTCCCTAACTATGGCCAAAGTTTTTTCTCCTTTAGTTCTACTTAAATTCTCCAGCATGTAACACAAAATGTAAAGATTCCATTTATGGTGGACTGACCCTTTAAACGTGAATTCTAATCCACAGCTTACAGCTCGTAATCATCAGCGATTGAAAGACAGAGCACAACCTCCATTTTCACATAAATCCCAGAAGAATGCAGCCGGTGATGCCCTCAGGTCCTCTATATCTGGAGCTCATAGAACGGCCGCATAGACAATTTTCCATTTATTGTTTCTGCAGGTAGAATATGGCTAAAAATAAAGAAAAAATCAATGTTAAGAAAATCAATGTTAAATGTGGAAGCAATATATCCTTGCGCTGGTTTCTACCTCTTCCAAGGTATTTGATAACAAGTTCTCATTGTCATCCCAATCTGGAGCAAGCCGAGGTCAGTAAATCATTTCCTAAAGACAACGGCCTGAAGGCGTCCAGCAGCACCTCTTCTTCATATAAAGAGAGAAGGGAAATCTAATCTGAATCTTGTATTCTCGTGTTCCTAACAACCGAGACATCGAAGAGACGCATAAACATTGCTAAACAGCTAAAAAAAAGAAGAAAAGCTTGAGTTCAGTTTCTTTATTTAGAACTGCAAAATAACCCCCTTTAAGTGAACTTGCACTCAAATATTAGCTTATAGCATGGCGGCTGGTGGGTTTTTTGGCAGGGGGGTGGCAAACAACCAGCAAGCACCCCCACCGTGTGCGGCACGGCACTTACTCATGGGGGGGGGTGCTGTCGCGGCACTGACAGGCGTGAGGCTGGCAGCACTCTGAAGGGCACCCACCTGCGTGTGGCACAGCACTTACTCATGGTGGGGTGTGCTGTCGCGGCACTGACAGGCGCGGGGCTGGCGGCACTCTGAAGGGCACCCACTCGCGTGTGGCACAGCACTTACTCATGGGGGGTGTGCTGACGTGGCACTGACAGGCGCGGGGGCCGGCGGCACTCTGAAGGGCACCCACCTGCGTGTGGCATGGCACTTACTCATGGGGGGGTGTGCTGTCGCGGCACTGACAGGCGCGAGGCTGGCGGCACTCTGAAGGGCAACCACCCGCGTGCAGCACGGCACTTACTCATGGGGGGGTGCTGTCGTGGCACTGACAGACGTGAGGCTGGCAGCACTCTGAAGGGTCCCCACCTGCGTGTGGCACGGCACTTACTCATGGGTGGGGTGTGCTGTCGCGGCACTGACAGGCTTGGGGCTGGCAGCACTCTGAAGGGCACCCACCTGTGTGTGGCACAGCACTTACTCATGGTAGGGTGTGCTGTCGCGGCACTGACAGGCACGGGGCTGGCGGCACTCTGAAGGGCACCCACTCGCGAGTGGCACAGCACTTACTCATGGGGGGGACACGGTGAGCGCTCACCCACGGGAAGTCTCACGGC
>BLSH010273541.1:78634-94755 GCA_018402905.1 Glandirana rugosa | reverse complement strand
GGGGGGGGTACTCATTCACGGCACGACGTACGCCCACCCACGGGAAGTCTCACGGCGGTCGGAGAGCGGACAGTCACGGCGCTGTCGTGTGGGGGGGTACTCATTCACGGCGCGGTGGCACTGACAGGCGTGAGACTGGCAGCACTCTGAAGGGTCCCCACCTGCGTGTGGCACGGCACTTACTCAAGGGGGGGTGCTGTCGCGGCACTGACAGGCGCGAGGCTGGCGGCACTCTGAAGGGCACCCACCTGCGTGTGGCGCGGCACTTACTCATGGGGGGGTGTGCTGTCGCGGCACTGACAGGCGAGAGGCTGGCGGCACTCTGAAGGGCACCCACCCGCATGCAGCACGGCACTTACTCATGGGGGGGGGGTGCTGTCGTGGCACTGACAGGCGTGAGGCTGGCAGCACTCTGAAGGGTCCCCACCTGCGTGTGGCACGGCACTTACTCATGGGTGGGGTGTGCTGACGCGGCACTGACAGGCTCGGGGCTGGCAGCACTCTGAAGGGCATTCACCTGCGTGTGGCAAGGCACTTACTCATGGTGGGGTGTGCTGTCGCGGCACTGACAGGCGCGGGGCTGGCGGCACTCTGAAGGGCACCCACTCGCGTGTGGCACAGCACTTACTCATTGGGGGTGTGCTGTCGTAGCACTGACAGGCGCGGGGGCAGGCGGCACACTGAAGGGCACCCCCCCCACGCACCGGAGGTCCGGCACTTATTGTGGTGGCTGTGTCCTCTCCTCTAGGTTGCAGGCACGGCAGCGGAGGTGCCTGTTCCAGCGGGCGTCTCCATGCTCCAGGCTGTTTCCTCTTCCTTAGCACCAGGCATCCAATAGGATCGACTGGCGCTTTGGCCAATTGGTAAACACGTCTGACGACCTGTCTCCTGATTAGCGGGAAGGAACGACAGTGAGAAAATAGCACAAATTAATTTGCTATGGTCACACAATTGGATGGGATCGGGCCGCACTCTGCGCCCCGAGCCCACCCCTTTTTGAAGCCTATTAGAGCCTCTGGCTCTAATCAGGTGCTTCAAAGGACACACCCCCTGCATAGCCTCGCAATTGTAATCCACTCATGGATAGAGGGTGGTGGAGGTGTTAGGGGGAGTGGTGCCCATGCGCCCTCAATGCACGGGCATCCACTGGCTTATAGATACATGAACAGTCTTGCTTGGAACTTAAAGGTGTTGTAAAGGCAGAAGGTGCATTCTATGCATTACGATAAAAAACCCACTAACTGCAGGATCACTGGGTTGAAAAAAAGAAAAGAGGGAAAGAAAGCCTAAAGAAAAGGAAAAATGATGTAACTGTCAAATCTAAGGATTGGCAATTACAGTAGTTCACCAGAGCTCCTGATGGTGGGGATGGGTTTTGCTGCATGTTATTACCAGATGGCAGTCCTCAGAATCGCCCCACCAGGAGGTGAGTAAGCTGGGGTCCAGTAGCAGATATAGCAGGTAGGGAACAGGCAGAAGCGTAATCATTAAACAAGCGGAAGTAGTTGAGAAACAAGCCAAAGGTCAGTAACAAGTGGTAGTGGAGATACGGGCGGCAGCAGGAATGATAAGAGTGAGTAAATAATAGCTGGAGAGAGCACAATAATCTGGCAAACAGGAAGTGCAGAGACATGGCTTAAATCAAGTTCATGGGAGGAGCAAAAGGTTCAAGGTTCACCAGTAAGATTGTCTAAGGAGTCAGGAAGGGAGCTGTCCAGCATCTCAGGTGGTAGACGTGGATCCTGGTGGCATTTTAAGTAAAATCCAAGCAAATCAAAATAGCTTTTCGTAGGAGAATTTGGTAGGAGCTAAAGTTACCTAATTCACATGCCATAGTAGAGACAAGACTCCTATCCTGTATGAGAAGTCCCTGGGCTCAGAAGAGTATGCCAGCAACTTGGGCAACTGTGTGGCAAATGAGGTTTAATGTTGAAAAATGAAAAGTTCTGCATTTGGGAGCTAAGAATATGAATGCATCGTACATACTAGGGGGAGTACAACTGGGGGAATCCATAGTGGAGAAGTATCTGGGGGGATCCATAGTGGAGAAGGATCTGGGGGAATCCATGGTGGAGAAGGATCTGGGGGAATCCATAGTGGAGAAGGATCTGGGGGAATCCATAGTGGAGAAGGATTTGGGAGAATCCATAGTGGAGAAGGATCTAGGGGAATCCATAGTGGAGAAGGATCTGGGGGAATCCATATTGGAGAAGGATCTGGTGGAATCCATAGTGGAGAAGGATCTGGGAGAATCCATAGTGGAGAAGGATCTGGGAGAATCCATAGTGGAGAAGGATCTGGGAGAATCCATAGTGGAGAAGGATCTGGGGAATCCATAGTGGAGAAGGATCTGGGGGAATCCATAGTGGAGAAGGATCTGGGAGAATCCATGGTGGAGAAGGATCTGGGGGAATCCATAGTGGAGAAGGATCTGGAAGAATCCATAGTGGAGAAGGATCTGGGGGAATCCATAGTGGAGAAGGATCTGGGGGGTGTTGGTAGATCATAAGCTTAATAATGTCATGCAATGCCAAGCTGCGATTTCCAAAGCAAGCAAAATCCTTTCTTGTATAAGAGAGGTATGGACTCCAGAGATAGAGACATTATTTTGCCCCCCTGTACAAATCATTAGTAAGACCTCATCTGGAATATGCAGTTCAGTTTTGGGCTGCGGTTCTCAAAAAGAATATCAGGGAACTGGAGAAAGTGCAGAGAAGGGCAACCAAACTAATAAGAGGCATGGAGGAGCTCAGCTATGAGGAAAGATTGGAGGATCTGAATTTATTCTCTCTTGAGAAGAGGAGATTAAGGGGGGATGATCTCCATGTACAAATATATAAGTGGTCCATATAGTGAACTTGGTGTGGAGTTATTTACTTTAAGGTCATCACAAAGGACAAGGGGGCACTCTTTATGTCTAGAGGAAAAAATATTTAATCTCCAAATATGGAAAGGTTTCTTAACAGTAAGAGCTGTGAAAATGTGGAATAGACTCCATCCAGAGGTGGTTCTGGAAAAGCTCAGTAGATTGCTTTAAAAAAGGCCTGGATCCTTTCCTCAAAGTAAATAATATAACTGGATAGTAACATTTTTAGGGATAGTTGATCCAGGGAGAATCCGATTGCCTCTCGGGGGATCAGGAAGGATTTTTTCCCCGCTATAGCAAATTGGATCATTGGCATTGCTGGGGTTTTTCACCTTCCTCCGGATCAACTATCGGTATAGGATCGTGTATAAGGGATTATATGATTTCTTTTTTTAATGGTTGAACAAGATGGACTTGAGTCTTTTTTCAACCTGACTAACAATTTAACTTCTGTAGGAGGATTTTAGAAAGAGGTAATTTGCTTTTTTGGAGGATTGCCTGGGTAAACAAAATCTCTGCATCTGGTGTTGGATGACAACAGCTATAAGCATGGATCTTCTCTATATTCATTGATAAAAGTCAAACGTCACCCTACCTTCTGCCTTTTCGGGCCTCACTATTGGTCCTTCATTGCAATGGACAGCCTCACCAACAAATAGGGAGGCTTATTGAACGTTTTGGGATCAACTTCAACTCTTAGAAAGTTGAAATTTGCTTACAAATTCATCTCCTGCCAATGATTGTTCTGACATTAGTGAAGGTCTCTTCTGCTGGTGAATCTTTTCATCGGATTCCGTTGTTTGTGATTTGCTTACTTTGACCATCAATATGAATGTAATGTAAGTGCATGTGAGTAGAACCCCCACAGACATTTCATCTCTTGAGGGTAGCAGTGGAGAGCTGGGTTCTCAGTAACTCCTCCAACAATTTCAGAGAAATGTTCCTCAACTTAAAATTGCAAAGACTTTAAATATATCATCCTCTACAGTACATAATATCCTCAAAAGATTCAGAGAATCTGGAGAAATAACTGCGTGCAAGGGACAAGGCAAAAACCCAATATTGGATGGCGGTGACCTCCGGGCCCTCACATGCCGCTGCATTAAAACCAGGCATGATTCTGTGATGGACATCACTGCACGGGCTCAGGAATACTTCCATAAATCACTGTCTGTGAACACAGAATGCCATCCCATCCAGAACTGCAAGGTAAAACTCGATCGTGGAAAGAAGAAGCCATATCTGAACAGGATCCTGAAATGCCACCGTCGTCTCTGGGCCAAAGCTCACTGTAAATGGTCTGTTGCAAATTGGAAAACTGTTCTCTGGGCCAAAGCTCATTTACAATGGTCTTTTGCAACATGTAAACATCACGGATGTGGAGAGAGGGCTTCCCTTGCGGCTAAGTTCCAGACTCCCCTGAAAGTGAGAACAGGAGGAGTCGGGCTCAAAGTAGCACAGGTTGTCTGCGATGTTGTTTGCAGAGCAACTCAGAAGGGTTTCTGATGTGCTAAGAAGTGGCTGCACACAGGTGGTGCCTGTGAGACGTGGCAGGTCCGTAGTAGCACTGAGACAATGGGAAGTCAGCTCAAGCCAGAGTTCGCAGCCAGGAGGATAACAGAAGAGGCAAGGTCAGGGGGGAGCCGAGTTTAGACACAGGAGAACAGAAGAGAATATCTATGGACAAGCCAAGGTCAGACACAGGAGAACAGAATAGAGAGCACAAGCTGAGGTCAGGAACAGGAGACAGGCAGGAGAATAGTCAAGAACAAGCTAGGGTCCGTAGCAGAGAACTTTCAGGAACAAAGATCACAGGAACTGTTAGGAAAGGACTGCCAGTTTCTGTGGTATTGCCGCTATTGGGCACGCTCGCGCACGTTCACGCCCATGCGCGCGTGCGCTTCCGATGCGGCGTCAAAAAACGCTATTTGAACTTCCTGCACCTGTCAGCAAGTGCTGTCCATTCTACAGCGTCTGAGTACCTGTGAGCATCAGCTCTGTTCCTGTGACCTGTTCCTGTGTATGTTCCTGTTTCCCTGATCCGACCCGGCTTGGTCTGACCCGCTGATTGTCTGCCTGCACCGACCCCAGCTATCCACGACCACCTGATTGTCTGACCCCTCTGTACTTCTGCTGCCAGTCTGTTAACGAACCTCTGCTTGGACTCTGACCACCCTTTGCCTGATCCTTGTACCGCACCGCCCGCCAGTTACCGACCCAGCCTGCACGACCATCCTTTTGCCTGCACGACCATCTGGAGCCTCACATCACCACCAGTGACCATCCAACTCTCGTGCCATCCCGCACTCCGGGACTTCCTGTTTACACTACCAGCGGTCCCTGAATCGGGTGTGTAAGAGCGGTTGTTCCCTGCATAAGACAGACTCTACATCCAGGATCGTGACAGGAACACTGTACAAGCTGAAGATCAATCAACAACTTCAACCATGGACAGACTTCCTTATAAAGGCCCATGGGAAGTGCTGGTAGAGATGCTGGGTCCTTGAGCCCTTCTTCTGCCATTAGTGCCCTGACAGGAAAACGGTTCTCTGGGCCAAGCCCCCCCCCCCCCCACACACAGTGTCCCAAGATTGTTTTTTGTGGATACAAAAACTGAGGATCTGTTGTACCTTCAAGCCATGTTCCTTGTTTATTGGCATTTGCCATGCCTGCTGCTCTGGATGGCGTGCTATGAGCATTTCTTAAAGGAAAACCCTAACCCTAACCCTAAACCCTAACCTCTAAACCCTAACCCTAACCCTCTAACCCTAACCCTATAACCCTAACCCTCTAACCCTAACCCTAACCCTATAACCCTAACCCTAACCCTCTAACCCTAACCCTAACCTCTAAACCCTAACCCTAACCCTAACCCTCTAACCCTAACCCTATAACCCTAACCCTCTAACCCTAACCCTAACCCTATAACCCTAACCCTAACCCTCTAACCCTAACCCTAACCATATAACCCTAACCCTAACCCTCTAACCCTCTGACTTTTCTCTCTTCAGTGTCCCCGAGGGTGTTTGCTCTCCATCCAATACTCAACAAAGCTGAGTCTTGGGGCTCATCCTCTATGTGTTGTATGCGACCCAACTTGCGTGTCAAACATTTACCCCAAAGTCTACACTACAACACCCACCGTGGATGATGCTGATGGGAGCCCAGAAAATACACCTCCAAATATCTGCATATTGGCGCTGCAATTCCCAGTCAGTAAACACTCAAAAAAAAAAAGAAGAAAGTCGGATGAGTTGATGTACTAAACAAATAGAGCTTTGTGAATAAAGTGAACGTTCACTTCAATCATTCAGCCACGGGCAATACATAAACCCAATTTCCATTTCACTTGGTTGGGTATTCAATATGAATACAGCTTCATTTTATTCACTAAAGAAAGTGAACATTGGCTTTGAGCATTCTCCACTCCTTCAGTAATTCCACCCCCCATAGTATAAAGCTGTCAGTCACAGGAAGAGCAATTACAGGTCTTCTCCCTGTGCCTGATGATAGAAACGTATATGGTAGCCATGGGGCAATCCTGTCTTCTTATATTTGAAATTATGAGATGGTATCCTCCATGGTAATGGCCACTTTTTGATCTTGTAGAGAGGGCAGTAAGCTGATACTCAAATACTCCAATACTATAAAAGGAAGGTGGTATTTGATGTTATAAAACTTTATTGTAAGTCCAGTGCTGAAAAAAAAAACAATAACAGAAGTAACGTTGTAATCCGTATATTATCCATATATAATATTATATATCTCTATATATCCATCTATTTAAACAAGAACAAATCATTTTTCAAATTATCCTGATGTAGCGCCCTCTAGTGTGCAGTGTAGGTAGGTAGGTACATCTATGCTGACTCCCAGTAGCTTGTGTGGGTAAAATTGCTGTGGGTTCAGCTTAAGGTCAGGCTGGAAGGCTCTGCAGACCTCTATTCCTTCCAACAAACAGCTAGGAAAAAAGCCAAGGAAAACCCAAGCTCAACTTACAAACAAGCTGGTTGGTAGGTTGAGCTTGGTTTTTCCTTGGATTTTTTCCTTGGCTGTTTGTTGTAACTTAATGCTAGGGTTGCCACATCATCCCTTTAATCCAGGACACATATGAATTACACAGATTGTTGTTCTGAGAACAATTTAATGCAGATGAGGCCCCAAGTGAGTTTAATTACCACTTTAATCAGCCACAGAACAACCTGTGTGGTTAATGTGTGTCCTGGATTAAAGGGGCAACCCTACTTGATGCCCTCCAACGCTCCTTACTATACAGACCAGTTATAGATGGAGGCAGTGGCTTACTTTGTGGATATTAAATTCTGGTCAGGTAAACGCATTGACACCTTTGCAGTCATTTTGCTATGTGCTGGGTGTCCAGCGTGTCCCTGGACCTTTAACCGCTTGCCGACCGCTGGTCGGCAATTGACGGCGACAAGGTGGCTCTTTCCCGCAAAACGTCGTCATATGACGGCGGCTGCGGGATCGAGCTTAGTGAGCGCGCGCGCGCCGCCGGAGGCGCGCCCGCGCGCTCACTGTGTTCGGGGAGGGCCAGGGAGCGGGTGCGGCGGAGTCAATCTCCGCCGGCCACCCGCGACGCCCCCCCCGGAGTGAAAGAACGGAGGTCTGTGTAAGTAAACACCGACCTCTGTTCTGTGAGAGGGGGAAGGGCTGTGATCACAGCCTTCCTCTATATGGAAGCTGTGATCACTTCCCTTCCCCTGCTAGGGCAGTCCCCACACAGTTAGAACACGCCCAGGGAACACAGTTAACCCTTAGAGCGCCCCCTGCAGGTTAACCCCTTCACTGCCAATGGCATTTACACAGTAATCAGTGCATTTTTATAGCACTGATTGCTGTATAAATGCCAATGGTCCCAAAAAAGTGTCAAAATGGCCCGACATGTCCGCTGAAATATCGCAGTATCGCTAAAATTCGCAGATCACCGCCATTACCAGTAAAAAATAAAAAAAAATAAAAACCCCAAAAATGAATTCTCATCATCCGTAAACACGACCACTTTTGCGCAAACCAATCAATAAACGCTGATTGCGATTTTTTTTTATCACAAATATGAGGAAGAATATAAATCGGCCAAAACCGGTGAAAAAAAATGTTTTTTTATTTTTTTTTTTGGATTTGTATTTTAGCAAAAAGTAAGAAATTTGGGGTTTTTTTGCAAAATGGTCGCTCTTCTTTTGTTTATAGCGGCGATCAGAAATGACGCAGAGGTGATCAAATACCACCAAAAGAAAGCTCTATTTGTGGGAAAAAAAGGACGCCAATTTTGTTTGGGTACAACGGCGCATGACCGCGCAATTGTCAGTTAAAGCGACGCAGCGCCGAATCACAAAAAGGGCTCCGGTCCTAAAGCTGGAAATCCTTCCGGGGCTGAAGTGGTTAAAGAGGGATGGGCTACCTCCAGGCCACCTGCCTTCATTTATCTCATCAGAATACATTGTGCTCCCCCTGTGGAGTCTCTCACAAGCCAGAGATAGGTCTGGAGGATGCAGGGAGCCTTGCCGGGGCCCTCCAGCTTACGCATGCGTTTGCAAATGTGTGTAACCAATCTCCTGCTTTTAACGCATACTTTTAGACAGGTAAATTGGGCTGGTTTCAAGCTGGTTGGTAAGTTGAGCTTGGTTTTTCCTTGGCTTATTCCTTGGCTGTTTGTTGTTACTTGATGCCCTCCAAGGCTCCTTACTATATAGATCAGTTATAGATGGAGGCAGTGGCTTACTTTTTGGATATTTTTCTCTATCGACTCCCCCTGGTTCTGGTGGCCCATGGACACTTTAGAGCAGGGGTAGGCAACCTCGGCACTCCAGCTGTGGTGAAACTACAAATCCCATCATGCCTCTGCCTCTAGGAGTAATGCCTGTAATTGTCAGGGTCTTGCAATGTCTCATGGGACTTGTAGTTTCAAAACAGCTGGAGGGCCGAGGCTGCCTACCCCTGCTTTAGAATCTAGTGGGCAGAGGTAAAGAGGTGGGGTCTGAATGTTGATGGGGGTTTGCCCAATCCCCCAGCAGGAGGCTTGGCAGGGTGATCAGACTGGTCCATAAATATTGAAGAGCCTGGCCAGTTTTGGTGGTCGGGTGGAAGAAGGAGTGCTGAGGCTGTGTGGTGAGGCCTGGGAGGGGACCCCGGGGCTGGGAGTTCTGCCTCCAGGCTGGAGCAGGGGAAGGACTGAAGCTGAAGAGAGGAGTATCCACTACTCCTTGGTCTCATCCAGAAGAGTACCACCCTGGCTGGCATGGGAAGATCTGGACAACAGGAGGCCTGAACAGCAGTTACACAGTTACACAGTTACACAGTTACATAGTTATATAGTTAGTGAGGTTGAAAAACGATACAAGTCCATCAAGTCCAACCTATGTGTGTGTTTTTATGTCAGAAGTCTTTTCCAAGCTGTAGGATTCAGAGGACAGTGCGAGTCCCTCTACACCTCCAGGGCTTACAGGGGGGAGGCTGCTAGATGCATGTGGTCTTAGGGACAGTGTCGCAGTTAACCAAAGTCACTTGCTGTATTATTTACAAGCGTTGGGACTTTGTGAGGATCTACTAAGGGGACATTGTGCTTCTGCATACAGTTTTGGACTTTGTGCTATTTTTTTGCTACTTATCCATTAGATGTTATTATTCTGGAGGGGGGTACAGTCCAGGATCTGCATTTATGAGTACATAGAGAAGTAAGTTGTCCTCACGTTGTCAAGTTGGGCATCCCATAATCTTTCATCCCTATCCAAGTCGTTTTCCTTCAATAAAACAACAAAAAGCCCATGGATTGGTTTTCTGTGTCTGGATGCAAGTTGGAAAGTGCGCGTTGCCTCGCTGTGCAGGAATCGGGGGACTCAAAATCTAGCGGCCCTTGCCAGAGATAAACTGGCTTAGGGGACTTTTTTTTCTGATCATACAGGCAAAGATTTTCCCTGAGGTGCATGATCAGGCTGAGATACGGTGATTATGCCTGTCAGGCCATCAAAGACAGAGCTCCAGCTTCCCATTTCTCACCAAATTTATTTCCTATTTGTAGCCCAGGCCTTGACCTCCACAAGCCTGATGGTGACCGCCAGAGTCAGGGAGGACTGACATCCATCCTCACAAGGTGGGTTACTAGGCATGGTGGGTGCAGATTGAAGAATTGAGTTGTGCGCCAGACACTTTGATGATGCAGAACAAAGGGGATTTACTGGGGAGAGAAGGTTAGGGCCAGGACGCCCTTTGGATGGATGGGTGCATCTTAGCACTTAGCAGACTCAAAAACTCTTTGAACACGACTCTTAATGTAGCGATAAAGTCCCACAGGCCTTCCAACTGTCTTTGCCTGACTAGAACTGTTTGCTTGGACTCTGAACCATGTTGGTATGTGCATCAATCTGTTATGAAGTCCAAAGTTTCAACTTCACAAATTTACACTCACAGCCTCCCAACAAGACTTCTTAGACTCCCACTGCCACTGGGTCCCTTGTGCTTCACCCAACCACTGTATTTCCAGAGTGTCCCCCACGCCAACTTGCTGGGTCCCTTCCTTGGCTCTTCAGCTCAACTGCTGAACTCTCTCTTGCAAGCGTCACCCCCGCTATCCTGCTGGGTTCCTAGCTCAACTTCTGCTGAGACTTTCCCACTTTTTCACTGTCCCCAGTTAGTGAAAAAGGCTGCTCTGGTTCTCTCTCTCTCAGACTTCAACTCTGGCCTCTGATAACAGGAGCGTTGTCCCTCGTAGGCGATAGCTTCCCATTTACTTCTGACCCAGGTTCACATTTTGATGGAACGATTGGAACGATTCTCTTCCCTGAGAACTCCGTCCCTTCACCTCCAACATAGAGGGGTTCTCCAGCCTGTAGATCCCCCTGCAACTCGGTTAGGCTTCCGACATGAAACCCCAGCCCTCTGCTACTGCTGCTGATCCTGGGTAGGCCTCAAATTGCCTAGCAACCAGGAACTCCCGGATAGGCCTCAGGCTTCTGGCCTAGCAGCCAGGAGCTTTAACACACATCCACCCAGACAGCCGTCCAGGTGGCACAGAACAATGATCACCTGACTCCAAACAAATAAATAGGCTCTCCCAGCAGACCATGAGGCCCACGAAAACCCCTGTCCATTGGCAGGAGCAGCCTATCATTCATATTCCAAGTTCAAGTATATCTTATCTTTCAATGCCATCAGCAACAGTGCCACCCAATGGCAGAGGAGAGAGATGCACCAAACCCAGAGTTAGGAAAAGAATCAGGAAATCCCCTAACAATTTGACCAGTCCATTTACCGCCCAGCAAATTAAATTTAACAGCACCCCTGCTGAATACCACGGTGCTACATATAGTTTAAATGTAATCTCTTCAATTAGGCCTGCACTAGGTGAAACGCATTAGTGTGGGGCATTCCGTAGATGATGACTCTTTCTGCTGGTCAAATAAAATGTTATAAATGATGGCCACAGGGTACAGCTCAAAACTTTAAAGCGGAGTTCCACCCAAAAGTGGAACTTCCGCTTTAAGGGAAGGTTACCCCCCCCCCCCGACATGCCCCAATTGGCATGTTATATTTATTTTGGGGGGGGGGGGGGCGGAGACCCTGTTTTTTTACAGGGTCCCAGGTCCACTTCATCTCCTAGCACCGTGGCTCCGGAAGGAGAATCACCTTCCCCCCTCCCTCTCGGAGATCTTCTAGGTCACGTCACAGGTCCCAGAAGATACGCCGAGCCATTCACAAGGCCAAAGCCGGCGCCCACACTTGTGATGCCAGCGCCACTTGTGGTCATTGGGGAGAATGCTCCTTACACTTGTGGTCATTGGGAAGAATGCTCCTCACACTTGTGGTCATTGGGGAGAATGCTCCTTACACTTGTAGTCATTGGGAAGAATGCTCCTTACACTTGTGGTCATTGGGGAGAATGCTCCTTACACTTGTGGTCAATGGGAAGAATGCTCCTTACACTTGTGGTCATTGGGAAGAATGCTCCTTACACTTGTGGTCATTGGGAAGAATGCTCCTTACACTTGTGGTCATTGGGAAGAATGCTCCTTACACTTGTAGTCATTGGGAAGAATGCTCCTTACACTTGTGGTCATTGGGGAGAATGCTCCTTACACTTGTGGTCAATGGGAAGAATGCTCCTTACACTTGTGGTCAATGGGAAGAATGCTCCATACACTTGTGGTCATTGGGAAGAATGCTCCTTACACTTGTGGTCATAGGGAAGAATTCCCCCCTTACAGATAGCTAAAAAGATCAATGTTATCATTGGGAATTTATCTGAGAGGTAGAAATTTACCATTGCTCAAGGAACCCCTAGCAACCTCTGGAGGAACCCTGGTTGAGAAATCCTGACCTAGAAGATGGGGGTGCTGCAGCAACCACCAGCTGGAAACTGGATCAGAAAACCAAAAGGAGGGTATTTGCCCGCAAACCACGAATCATCAATAGCGTCCAAATTATTTTTTTATTGAAGCATGATCACATGACAAAACAGTTAATGCAACGTTTCGGAGTCATGCAGGGCCCCTTCCTCATCACATGCCTGACGAAGGGGTGCTGCGTGACTCCGAAACGTTTCACTACCTGTTCTGTCACGTGATCATGCTTCAGTAAGGATTGGACCTTAGATGTGAACAGCCTATTGCATTACCGTGTGCACCCCAAAACTTAAACACACATGTCTTTCTCTACACCCTCAGCTGCACGGGGCAATGCTTGGGGCAATACATGAATGGGAAGTGCTCTGCGTTGAGCGGCTTCCTGTTCATTTACAATATGAAGCATAGTAGACATGGGGGAAGCCTGGGCAGTAGGGGGAATCCCAGGCACACCCCACACGCACGCCTATGGTTGGACGCTACTTGACGTTCCGTGGTGTGCTGGCAAATATCTTCTATTTAGGAGTAGCACTTTTCTAAAGTAGTGTAGGCTGCTAGGTAAATTTGGTTGGCTCCTCTAAAATCAGAGCAGGGGTTGATTATTTAGGGCTCAGTGTTCCACAGGCTGCTGATTACTTCCCCCTGTATTATAGAGAATTCTAGACTTATACTGGGAAGGAGAACAGAGTGGACAGCTTTAATATTTATGGGACTCCAGCCAATCCCTGAGAAGGCGTGTCCAGTAGGTGGATAGAGAGCCCTTAAATAGTCTGAGGGCTGAGGCAGCAGGAGAGAGTGCCTGGGTCTCGTCCTGCTGGAGGAGCCCCCTGGTGCAAAGGGAAGACAGTGAGGTACCAATTAGGCTTAGCTGGCGATGTGGATTTTGTACAAGCTGGAAACTTATGAACATTTGTGAGGCTTTTCCTCTCAACATAAGAGAGACTTTTCTGTTTTGCCGAAGACTATTTTTATTAACTTAACCACTTCAGCCCCGTTTCCCACGTTAGGAGCAGAGCACTTTTTGCGATTTGGCGCTGCGTCGCTTTAACTGACAATTGCGCGGTCATGCGGCTTTGTACCCAAACAAAATTTGCGTCTTTTTTCCCCACAAATAGAGCTTTCTTTTGGGGGTATTTGATCCCCTCTGCTATAAACAAAAGAAGAGCGACAATTTTGCAAAAAAAACCCCCCAAATTTCTTACTTTTTGCTAAAATACAAATCCAAAAAAAACTTTTTTTTTTCGTTGGTTTTGGCCGATTTATATTCTTCCTCATATTTTTGGTAAAAAAAAAATCGCAATATGTGTTTATTGGTTGGTTTGCGCAAAAGTTGCTGCGCTTGCAAACCATAAGAATTCATTTACTGCGATATTGCGGCGGACATGTCGGACCATTTTGGCACTTTTTTGGGACCATTGGCATTTATACAGCGATCAGTGCTATGAAAATGCAGATTACTGTGTAAATGCCATTGGCAGTGAAGGGGTTATCCTGCAGGGGGCGCTCTAAGGGCTAACTGTGTTCCCCCAGTGTGTTCTAACTGTATGTGGGCTGGGCTGGCAGGGGGAGGGGAGTGATCACGGCTCCCATATACAGGAAGCCTGTGATCACAGCCCTTCCCCCTCTATGAGAACGGAGATCCGTGTTCACATTCACCGACCTCCATTCTCTCAATGCGGGGGGGGCCATCGCAGGTAGCCGGTGGCGATCGAGTCCACCCTACCCGCTCCCTGCCCCCCCCCCAACACAGTGAGCGCGTGAGTGTTAAAAGTAGAGAAGAGACGACGAGGATTGGAGGACGGAGTATTAATGAGGGTGACAAAGTAAGTCTGTTTGGCAGCATGGAGGGAAGAAGTGTATTTTAAAAAGGCAGATTTATATTGGGTGAACGCATGCTGGGATTTGGTTTTATGCCACACTCGCTCCAGAGCACGGCTCTGTCTCTTAAGGTTTCTGGTGTTGTCGGTCTGCCAAGGTTGTAATGGTCGGGGCCTGACATTTTGTGAAGTGAGAGGAGCAAGAGAATCCAGTGAGGATGAAAGTGAACTGTTGTAGATAGAGGTGGCCAGGTTAGGGCAAGATAGGGCTGAGATTTTGTCATGGAGGTGGTGAGTTGCAGAGTAGAAAAGAGAAGGAATAAAGTGGCGAAGGTTTCTGCGGGTCATGGTTTTCTGCTTGGTGAGGCAGCGGGTGGTTGGAGAGAAGCACAATGTGAAAGTGATGAGGTTGTGGCCAGAAAGAGGAAAGGGGGTGTTGGTGAGGTTGTAGGGGGTGCAAAGATGGGAGAAGACAAGGCCAACGGTATTACCATCAGAGTGAGTGGGGGATGGTGTCCATTGTGTAAGGTCAAAGGATGAAGTTAATTTGAAAAGTTGGGATGCAGCTTGGCTGGTGGTGGGGATGTTGAAATCACCAAGGATAATAGTGGGTAATGTGGAGGAGAGGATGTAGGGTAGCCAGGCAGAGAAGTCATCAAGGAAGCGTGACACTGGTCCAGGAGGCCGATAGATCACTGCAATCCTTAGAGAAATGGGAGAAAACAGACAAATACAATGTGTCTCAAAAGAAGAGAAGGATAGAGAGGGAGGGGAAGCCAGAACTTGAAAGGTGCTCAGTGGGGAGAGAAGCAAACCAACTCCACCTCCTTTCCATCCACTGGGTGTGGGTGAGTCCAGTGGAGGCCTCCATGAGAGAGAGCTGCATGCAAGGCGGAATCCGACTCTTGCAGCCATGTTTCATCCATGTTTTTTATCATGACAGTTGGCATTTGTGGCCTTCAGCCGGAAGGCAGCAGGGGCTTTGAACTTAACGAAAAAATGATGTCAAATATTTACATCTCATTGGCTCTGTAGTTTGTTACGTCAGCTCATGTCTTTGTGACGTAATCAGTACATAAATACAGCGTATGACTGCCAGACATTAAGAACGATCGTTTGCTCCCAACCTTCTCCCACATGTGGTAAATAAACCATTGCTTTACATAGCAGAGAAAATTGAGTACCCTTTACATAGCAAGAAGTCTTCTACTTTTATGAAGGGGCAAGTCCAGCCCGTCAATGGGGGGCATAGTCACAAGTTTGAATTCCTAGAATCAAGTAGGGTCTGGAGAAGCTCACTGGAGAGAGCCAGGAGGAAAAGTCTACCTCTCCCTCACTAGGATGAGCCTGGTGGATATTGACAGGAGGTAAGTGATGATCCTGAGCAGGGCCGGCCCTACCATGGGTCCCAGTGGATCCATTGGACCCAGGCAGCACTTTGAGAGGGGTAGCAAATTGAACCATGGCCGCCTCTCCTCTTCTATTTACCCAGCAAATTGATGATCGATTTTTTTTTCAGCAATTTTGTGTGTCATGGTGACCACTGCCCCCCGGGCCTCTCAGCCTACCCCTATACTGCCCTAGCCCACCCCTATACTGTCCTAGCCTGTCTATATACTACCTAGCCTGTCTATATACTACCCTACCCTGTCTATATACTGCCCTAGCCTGTCCATATACTACCCTAGCCTGTCCCTATACTGCCCTAGCCTGTCTATATACTACCCCAGACTGTCCATATACTACCCTAATCTGTCTATATACTATCCTAGCCTGTCCATATACTACCATAGCCTGTCCATGAACTACCCTAGCCTGCCCCTATACTGCCCTAGCCTGTCTATATACTACCCTAGCCTGCCTATATACTGCCCTAGCCTGTCCATATACTACCCTGGCCAGCCTCTATACTGCCTTAGCCTGTCCATATACTAACCTAGCCTGTCTATATACTACCTCAGCCTGCCCCTATACTGCCCTAGACTGTCCATATACTACCCTAGCCTGTCCATATTCTACCCTACCCTGCCCCTATACTGCCCTAGCCTGTGTACCCCAGCCTTATACCTGTCCGATCCCATC
>BLSH010273541.1:21572-37995 GCA_018402905.1 Glandirana rugosa | reverse complement strand
CGGAGTGGACACGGGTAGTTTATGTCGAAGTGGTCGCGGTTTGGCGCTGGTGAAGCTGTATTTGATGGGCACAGGTGAGGCTATATTGATTGGCGCTGGTGAAGCTGTATTTCATGGGCACAGGTGAGGCTGTATTGATTGGTGCTGGTGAAAATGTATTTCATGGGCACAGGTGAGGCTATATTGATTGGCGCTGGTGAAGCTGTATTTCATGGGCACAGGTGAGGCTGTATTGATGGGCACTGGTGAAGCTGTAATTGATGGGCGCTGGTGAGGCTGCATTTGATTGGCGCTGATCAGGCTGGGCAGGGAAAAGGGTATGGGGCCAATGGGGGGGGGGGCGGCAAAATGAGGTTTCGCCTAGGGTGTCAAAAATCCTTGCACCAGCCCTGGGACTGACTCACGGGTCACCACCACATACTGGAACATCATATTGTACAATCTGTTTATGATTTACCAACAACTGCAAAGGTTGTTAGGCACCGACAAAAACACGATATTATAGAAAAGAATTACAGATACTTTATTGAACAACAATCATAAAAAACACAATTAAAAAACATTGGACTGGTAAATGCATGTAGCCCCCCCATAGTGTAGGTGCTTTTACTTTTGTAGATTTTTGACAGGAGAGGAAAAATCTAGTCAGGCCTGACTGTATTTGCAGGCCTGAATGTTTTGGTCTGGGCTGGGAGTGGCTCAGGGGAGGGGCTGGAGATGGAGGGAAGGACGCCCCTTGGAGATTCCTCCCCCTTGAGCTTGGAAAGCTCTAAAAGGGGGAGGGATTGGAGGTGTCACTTCCTGATGTATGACAAAGAGCTCTGACCAATCCAGCAGCTGGATTGGCAGGGGGCAGGCCTCCTTAAATATAGATATCTGCCAGCAGTAGGCAGGAGAGTTTGGGTGGAAGAGTGAGGATGTAGTCTGGAGCTGTGGATCAGACCTCATCTGGGAGGGGATCCCCCTGTGTTGGGGGGGTGAACCTGAGGCCTGGGGCTTGGGTGCAGCCGGGAGCGGGAGTCGGCTCCTGGGGTGGCACAGGAGAAGTAGGAGAGCAGCTGAGGTCTGCATGGAAGGAGACTCTTTAAAGAATCCACCATATAGTCGGTGTGTGGCGGCCCCTGGGAGTTGGGTGGGAAGGCTGGGACAGTCTGGGAGGAGAGCAAGCAGTCTGTGGAGTCCGGGAGGAGCCAACCAAGGGGAAGGAGAGCCATTAAACCGCAGGACAGACCGGATGGGTTTGGAAGATGGATGGGCTGAGAGTTGTAGTTCATCCAAGGCCCGGGTAGCACTAACATGTTTTTCTACACAACAGAGGGTCCATGGTTTCAGTGAAGGAAACCTGAGATTTTTACTCACAAAGGGGGGTTCTGAGGCCTTGCCCGTGGCTGCAGTAGGCCTCACCATGTGCTATCCGTGGTGAAGAGGAAGCGTTATGGAGGTCTGATAAATTTCCCTTCGGACCAGGAGAAGTGTAACGGTCAGCAAGTAGAGTGCTGGAGGAGAAGAAGTGTATATACTGTAGGTGTATATGGAAGGTCCCATGTTCAATCCCTGGGCATCCCACAGTCATCCCTAATCCCTATTTCAAACCCCTAAATAAAAAAAACAAAAACAAAGTACCGGCCTGTTCAGTGGCTCCGGGTGCATGGAATTCGAGTGATTGAGGGCAGCAGGCGGGTGGACCACAACTATCAGCCGCTCTTAAGGGAGCACATGGCTACATACACTATATTGTCAAAAGTATTGGGATGCCTGCCTTTACATGCACATGAACTCTAATTCATCACAAATGTGTTCTATCGGGTTGAGGTCAGGACTCTGTGCAGGCCAATCAAATTCCTCCACCCCAAACTCACTCATCCGTGTCTTTATGGACCTTGCTTTGTGCACTGGCCCAAACCATTTGGTGGAGGGGGGATTATGGGGTGGGGTTGTTTTTCAGGGGTTGGGCTTGGCCTCTTAGTTCCAGTGAAGGGAACTCTTAAGACGTCACCAAGACATTTTGGACAATGTCAAGTTCCTCCACCCCAAACTCGCTCATCCGTGTCTTTATGGACCTTGCTTTGTGCAGTGGTGCGCAGTCATGCCGGAACAGGAAGGGGCCATCCCCAAACTCCTCCCACAAGGTTGGGAGCATGAAATTGTCCAAAATGTCTTGGTATGCTGACCCCTTAAGAGTTCCCTTCACTGGAGCTAAGGGGCCAAGCCCAACCCCTGAAAAACAACCCCCACACCATAACCCCCCCTCCACCAAATGGTTTGGACCAGTGCACAAAGTAAGGTCCATAAAGACATGGATGAGCGAGTTTGGGGTGGAGGAACTTGACTGGCCTGCACAGAGTCCTGACCTTAACTCCATAGAACATCTTTGCGATGATTTAGAGAGGAGACTGCAAGCCAGGCTTTCTCATCCAACATCAGTGCCTGACCTCTGGAAGAACGGTCAAACATTCCCATAGACACTCCTAAACCTTGTGGATGGCCTTCCCAGAAGAAGTGAAGCTGTTATAGCTGCAAAGGGTGGGCCAACTCAATATTGAACCCTACGGACTAAGACTGGGATGCCATTAAAGTTCATATGCGTGTAAAGGCAGGCGTCCTAATACTTTTGGTAATATAGGGGTTGATTTACTAAAGGCAAATAGAATGTGCAGTTGCTCCAGAGCTTAGTAAATGAGGTGCAGCTTCACTTTGCAAAGAATACCCAATCACGTGCAAGGGAAAAAAAATGCATTTTTGCTTCCACATGATTGGATGATGGAAGTCAACAGAGCTTCTGCTGATTTACTAAGATCTGGAGCGACTGCTCTTGCAGAGAGTGCAGTCAATTTTCCTTAAATAAACCCCTTAGTGTGGTTGGATTTGAACAACAAGGCCGCCCTAGATGAACCAACATAGGTTATTATAAACACCACACTTGTGAATTGTCCCTACGCATTTCAGTTTGGAATAAATCCTCATAAGGGGGAAGAGGTGGTCAATTTGTAAGTTAAAGGAGCACTCCTCTAATACTTACCTGAGCCCCATCTCTATCCAGCGATGTTCACGAGTGCCTCGGCCATCCAGGACTCCCCTCCTGATTGGCTGAGACACAACAGTGGTGCCATTGGCTCCCACTGCTGTCAATCAAAGTCATTCAATTAGGAGGGACAGGGGGAGGGGCAGAACCAGGGCTCCTTGTCTGAATGGATACAGGGAGCTGGGACTCGGCTCCGGTGCCCCCATAGCCAGCTGCTTGCTGTGGGGGCACTCAACAGGAGGGAGGGGCCAGGAGCACAGAAGAAGGACACAAGAAAAGGAGGAGCTGAGCTGCTCTGTGCAAAACCATTACAGAGAGCTGGTAAGTATAACATATTTATTATTTTTATGGAAAAAAAGGAGATTTTGCAGTCACTTTAAAGTGGATGTAAACCCAAAAAACAAAAATTCAATTAACAATTCTGCCTAGTAGAGTAGAGGATGTCATGTCATCCGTGCCCAGTATTGCCACAAAGAGGTAATCCTGCTCTTAGCAATGCTCTTATCTTCTTTCAGTAGCAATAAAACGCAGAAATATGTGACTGCTTCCTCCCCTGTACTGACATTTCCTTATCTCATGCACAGCATACAGAGCTTCACATCCCTACCTCTCTTTTCTTCTCCAGCTCTCCCAGGATTGGCTGCTCCTCACCTCAGCATGTTGGTGACACTCCTGAGCTTTGAAAGGATGTTTCTCAAAACTCAGAACTAGAGCCTCGTACACACGATGCGACGGTCGTCCAAAATCGTATGTTGGCTGTTGTGTCTCGCGTACTGACGTGCACTAAGCGATTGTACGACCAAGCCTAACGTAGTGATGTGCTACGAGCGTATAAAGAGGAAGTTCAGGTCCATGTGATTTGTAAATTAGGAATGTAGGTTTTCACGAAAGGACAATTCCAGGCGTTCCTGACTTCTGAGCATGCATGTTTTGCACGTACAACTTCTCTGTACGACCGCTTGTTGTACAACCAAAGTTTTCTAGTCTGCTCATCCAACTTCTGTTGTACGACCGTTGCACGTCGGCTGTTCTAATCACGCGTATGAACGGTCGGATGATCGTACAACGAAAAAAACCAAGGAGAATTAATGCCCAAAAGGGAAACAGAGCTGCGCACACCGCATTAGACCATATAATGCAAATATTATAAAACAAACAAAAAGTGTTGAGCTAGAAAAATTTGTGAAAAATTATGAAAATTGTGAAAATATCTCATAAACATTAAATGAGGCCAAAAGACCAAATAGTGTAGTCCAATGAAGTCCATAAAAACGTGAATCAAATAAGTGCACAAAAAATTGATAAAAGTTCTTCAAGTTGGATATGCAAGATCAGGTAGATCCAAATTCAGCAATAAGCAAGTCCTGGTTCTATCACGAAATAAGGTGGCCTCTTCCCGGAGGTGTTGGATCCACTCGATCGTACGACCGGTGGATCAATCGAGCTTGTGTGGGCTCTCCACAAAGACGACCTCCAGCTCGGGGTTCCAAGGATACAGCCTCCTTGGTGTCAATACAGGAGATGCATCCTGAGGAGCAGACAGGTCTGGTGTGGTGGAGATAAAGGTACCCCTCTGGGAGGCCATTAAGGGCTTCTAACCGAGTGATGGTATCGACTGGATTGAAGGAGAAAGCCCACCTGTATTGACACCAAGGAGGCTGTATACTTGGAACACCGAGCTGGAGGTCGTCTTTGTGGAGGGCCCACACAAGCTCGATTGATCCACCGGTTGTACATTCGAGTGGATCCAACACTTCCGGGAAGAGGCCACCTTATTTTGTGATAGAACCAGGACTTGCTTATTGCTGAATTTGGATCTACCTGATCTTGCATATTCAACTTGAAGAACGTTAATCAATTTTTTGTGCCCTTATTTGATTCACGTTTTTATGGACTTCATTGGACTACACTATTTGGTCTTTTGGCCTCATTTAATGATTGTACAACAAGCTGTTGTGCGACCATTGTTGTGCGACCGTCGCACCATGTCTACGAGGCTTAGGAGAGCAGCAGAGTTTAGAGGTGGGTGGGGAGTCTTGTGACATCACGACTCCACCCACCGAGCTCCAGCAAAGAGACCTACCCACTGATTCCAGAGTTTTATGGGGCTGCTACTGCTGAAGGGGAGACATTTGGAAGGTAGGGATACATGCAGGAGGCTTGCATATACAATATCTCACATAAGTGAGTACACCCTTCACATGTGTGTAAATATTTTATTCTATCTTTTCATGTGGCAACACTGAAGAGCTGACACTTTGCTACAATGTAAAGTAGTGAGTGTACAGCTTGTATAACAGTGTAAATTTACTGTCCCCTCAAAATAACTCAACACATAGCCATTAATGTCTAAACCGCTGGCAACAAAAGTGAGTACACCCCTAAGTGAAAATGTCAAAATTGGGCCCAATTAGCCACTTTCCCTCCCCGGTGTCATGTGACTCGTTAGTGTTACAAGGTCTCGGTGTGAATGGGGAGCAGGTGTGTTAACTTTGGTATTATTGCTCTCACTCTCTCATACTGGTCACCAGAAGTTCATCATGGCAAAGAACTCTCTGAGGATCTGAAAAAAAGAATTGTTGCTCTACATAAAGATGGCCAAGGCTATAAGAAGATTGCCAAGACCCTGAAACTGAGCTGCAGCACGGTGGCCAAGACCATACAGCGGTATAACAGGAGAGGTTCCACTCAGAACAGCACCTCACCATGGTCGTCCACAGAAGTTGAGTGCTCAGCGTCATATCCAGAGGTTGTCTTTGGGAAATAGACGTATGAGTGCTGCCAGCATTGCTGCAGAGGGTGAAGGGGTGGGGGGTCAGCCTGTCAGTGCTCAGACCATACGCCGCACACTGCATCAAATTGGTCTGCATGGCTGTCGTCCAAGAAGGAAGCCTCTTCTAAAGATGATGCACAAGAAAGCCTGCAAACAGTTTGCTGAAGACAAGCAGACTAAGGACATGGATTGCTGGAACCATGCCCTGTGGTCTGATGAGACCAAGATAAACTTATTTGATTCAGATGGTGCCAAGCGTGTGTGGCGGCAACCAGGTGAGGAGGACAAAGACAAGTGTGTCTTGCCTACAGTCAAGCATGGTGGTGGGAGTGTCATGGTCTGGGGCTGCATGAGTGCTGCCGGCACTGGGGAGCTACAGTTCATTGGGGGAACCATGAATGCCAACATGTACTGTGACATACTGAAGCAGAGCTTCCCCTCCCTTCAGAGACTGGGCCGCAGGGCAGTATTCCAACATAACGACCCCAAACACCTCCAAGACGACCACTGCCTTGCTAAAGAAGCTGAGGGTAAAGGTGATGGACTGGCCAAGCATCTCCAGACCTAAACCCTATTGGGCATCTGTGGGGCCTCCTTAAACGGAAGGTGGAGGAGCGCAAGGTCTCTAACATCCACCAGCTCTGTGATGTCATCATGGAGGAGGGGAAGAGGACTCCAGTGCCAACCTGTGAAGCTCTGGTGACCTCCATGCCCAAGAGGGTTAAGGCAGTGCTGGAAAATAATGGTGGCCACACAAAATATTGACACTTTGGGCCCAATTTGGACATTTTCACTTAGGGGTGTACTCACTTTTGTTGCCAGCGGTTTAGACATGAATGGCTGTGTGTTTATTGTTATTTTGAGGGGACAGCAAATTTGTCACATGAAAAGATGGAATAAAATATTTACAAAAATGTGAGGGGTGTCCTCTATTTTGTAAGATACTGTATATATACATTAACACAGTGCCATTCGTTTATACTGGGTGAGGGGTGGGTTTACAGTCACTTTAAGCAAATACATCAACATTTAACAACCAATGGATGAGATATATCCATCTGTCCTCAAATGCCCTCACCGTGTGCCATCTACAAAGGCCGTTAGATCTCCCCAGAGAGAACAAGAAAGGCCGGGCCAAAGTGGATCTCATGCTCAAGAAGAATCTGCTGGGCTAGAAAATATAGAAAGATGAGCTTCCGATGTCCTCAAACTTCACAAATTAAGAAGGAAACAACCTTTATGGAGGTAAGGGGGCCCAAATGCCACCTGAGAGGGCTCCAGAACTAAGCCCACCAAAAAGGTCCAACTCCCAGGCTTGTACAGAGGTGTCAATGGCCTAACAAAATGGCAACTACTTTTTTTTATAATGTTGTGTTTTTGCCTAAAAAATCCCAACCTACATTTTTATGATTTATCATTCGGGATGTGGCAATTGGGCATTGCTAGGGTATGGATACTGATATGAATTATCGGTTCCCATAGATATGAGATGATCCTCATCCTCAGGTCACAGTAGAGTCTGAATGTTCTCGGCTGGGCTAGGAACCGGTAGTTTTGGGTCATTTTGGCCACACATGGGCTTAGGCTAGAAACTAGGATATTTGTCCATTTTCACCCCCAGACAATGCACTCTGTATATTAAATTCGGTTCAAAACATCCATAAACGCCCATTGGCTCTTAACATGCATGTCTTGGGAAAATTAAGGCTCCATGCACTCTATGGTTTCTCTAGAAGCTCAAAAAAAGCTGGATGGAAAATGCTGATAATAGCGTTTTTGTGCCGGCTTGTAGTAGCGTTTTAGTAGCTTAGCTGTTAGGAGCTGCCAGGAAAATGCTCCCAAAAACTCTACAAAAACGATTTTTTTATGCTGTTAGCATAAAATAATGTGCATGGTTACATATGATAAGACTATTAGCTTCTTGGAGCTATAAAAACGAGTGTGCATAGAGCCCAAGAACTTAGAACACCTCATTCAGTACAGCTCAGGAATACATGCACAAGTCTCCACGTTTTATTCCTTTAGAAAGCTGCAGGTAGAGAAGACTACCTGTTGATCCTGCCAGAAATCCTAAACTGGCCATTCATTTACCCGTTCAGCACAAACAGGAGTTTGGGTTTAAGCTGAATCCACGGTTGACCCAAACCCGATGCCCATCTCTAGCGTTGAGGCCATTCCACTCCAATTCCTCCTCACTATACTCATCATACCTCGCCTGGAACCGAAAAGAGCCTTCACCAAACTCTTGCCAGAAAGTTGCAAGTGTGCAATTGTTTGGATTATTTGGGGTTATGATTAAGCGGATTTTCTTTCCGTGAAACGCGTTAACCTTGTGTCCACGGTTCGTGTCTTTGTCTGCCTAGACTCACTGTATTTTGTTGGTTCACAATAAACTTCAATTTTTCCCTTGGAAGACGGAGTGCGGCCCTTCACTTTGATTACTCATTGCTCTGGATAACGGACTCCAGACCAGCACCTGATGACCTGGGAATTGCTTTTCAACACACACCTGGAGCGGTTCTGCCTTTCTCTTTGTCAATTGTTTGGATGTCTTTGTATGAAGTATTAGCATTAGGGTTGGGGCAACAGTTCGGCCCGAGTCAGGTTGGGCTAGGATCTGGGGGCCCCCTTGTTTTACGTGGCTTCCAGATTCTGATAAGCCCCCCGCCCACAGACCCTCCCCCCCCCCCCCCAGGCCAGGGTTGTTTTGAAGAGACATTTGTCCCCATCAACATGGGGACAAGGTGCTTTTGGGATGGGGGTAGCAGATCTCTCCTGCCCCAAAGCACCCCCCCCATGTTGAGGGCATGTAGTCTGGTATGGTTCAGGAGGGGGGCGCTCGCTCCCCCTTCCCCCTTTCCTTACCTGCCAGGCTGCATGCCCAGATAAAAGTCTGATATGGATTTTGGGGGGGACCCCACGCCGTTTTTTTAAAAAAAATTGGCAGGTTACCCCCTAAAATTCATACCAGACGCCATTCTTTTCTTTAATTCTTTCAATAGCCGGGTGCCAGCAATTGCAACTGTGAGTCATTGTAAATGTGATTTGACTCATTTTTTTCTTTTAAATGTCATTTTTGCTGCAGCAGGTTCTATACATGATACAGATGTGCCACTTTACAGGCAGACTAAGGGGACCCCCCAGGCATGATATTTAAAGGAATTTTTCATTTGTATTATTGCACTTTAAGCATCATTAAATCACTGCTCCTGAAGTTTTTAAAAACATTTTTTCCATTGATACATGCCCCCCAGGGCAATACCCGAACCCCCATACCCTTTGTATGTCCAATTACTTGCATATAACCCTTAAAATAACCCTTAAAAATGGGCACTTTTGATTTTTCCTGTTCAGCTCCCATAGACTTCAATGGGGTTTTCCCCTGTTCAGGAATTCTGAACCGAACAGGGGAGAGTTCAGCCCATGTCTAATTAGCATGTCCCTTTCCTGGAAACACTGCAACTCAATCCTTTGGCAGGGTAGTCCATATACTTTTAGCTTTATAGCATACCTGGAACCCTCGTTCCTATAGTTGGCCACACCTAGTAAAGATCAGCAGGCACAAGCTGTAAGCATGGACCTAATTTACCACCAGCAATGGTCATGCTGGCAAAGGTCCCCTCCTGCCGCCCTCCAGCAACAGGAACAAGACGGGGCACCATGCACCTGTAGTGTAGAGTAAATCCACCATCTTGATTACTCACATGCTCCCGGTCTGAGGCCCTCCTCAAGAAAGAATCAGTTATCCACACAATCGTCCTTTTACTGTGAATAAGAGCAGAGTGCACAGTTCTTTCCAATACACAAATATGCCTCTTCTACTTTGCACCCGACATCAGCAATACTCTACAGTCTGAACTCAACCTTAACATGGGAATGCCAACCAACACTTCCACTTTCCTCACTGCAGGTTTCCTTAGATGGGTTCTTCAGTGGGGCCCATACCAGGCTTACCCCAAAGGACATACTTCATTTGGGCTTGTGACATGGGGGATGTTTAACTCAGTGCTACATGGATTTTCAAGTAAGTTCACGTCAGTCAGGAAGTATATTTAAGAGTATGGTAGCCCACTTTTATTAAAAGGAAAATGGAAAGTCCATAAAACATAAGGTTTCCCACACTTGTCCAGCCCTCGCGCCCTCCTGCACTCTCGGACCACCTGTCTGCTCTACCAGGGGTTCCCGAGTCAGGGTAGTAAGAGAGGTTGCCCACTGCATAAGCCAGACTCTACCACCAGGTACGTGACACTAGCACTTCCAAATGGAGGAGACTAGCACCACCCACAGTACCCACCCAGGGGAAGGGTCTCCATAAAAGGGGTACTAACCCCTGGTTACACAACCAAAGCACCTTAAACAACCCAAGACTGATATGAGAACAAAGATTTGCTGAAAATACCCAATGAATCAATTAAATTAAATTCCCTCTAGATCCTTACTGATCCCAAAAAAATGTGAACAGAGTCAATATTCATCTCCGGCTTGTGCCACCTTAAATAATTGTACTCATTTTAAATGATTTGCAAGTTGAAGTGTTGATCTACGCGCTCGCTGTTCTGATGTTTTCCCCCTTCTAAACTTCCGAATTTCTTATTTTACAGTAGAAAAGCTCACAACAAATGACGCTGAACTAAGAGGGCTCAAATTATAGACTGATCGTAAATACAGGAAGGAAGAAAGCAAGTTACTGGCGGTAAAATTATTCAGGGGAGAACTCATTAAATAATAATCTGTGTGCACCAAATGTATTGCCAGCCAAGAGATGAATCCATAGCAAAATATATGAAACATAAAAGTAAATTAAACATGGATAATGATTTAAATATCTATTATGGGAGAGGAAGCGAGGAAAAATAACTAAAAACCCGATGAAAACGGGGAAGTTAAAAATGTTTTAAAAACACATATTGTGAAATGAGTTCTGGTTGGAGGACACGGGAGGATCACTAGGGGCATCGCAGGAGTCAGGACTGGCAAAGAGCTGGATATACCGTTTCATGCCAGGCATTACAGCTGCCTGAGGAGCTGCTGGTTTTCTGGGTTCTCCAGCCTTTCCCAGTGGTGACCGAAGCCTAAAGTGGTTGTAAACCTCTGAAATGAACAAAGCATATCCTTCTATGGCATGTATTGGGCTCATCCCAAAGGACAGAGTGTGATTTGTGTCTGCTGCCTTCTTCCTCTGCTATCTATAAGTCACTTCTATGCTGACACCAAGCAATCCCGGAAGGCAGCCCCCTACCCCACTGCAGCAAACAGCAAGTGATTGCCGTGACGGCTGCTCATGCAGGGAGCAGGGGCACCCCCCACCCCCAATCCATGCATGGATTCCATGCCTTCAATGCCCACCCAGTTGTGTGACACTAGCAAATAATATTTGCTAATGTCTTCCTGTTGCTCCTCACGACCAATCAGGAAGCGGGTTCTGAGACCCGATTGGCTGGGAGTCCCAAGACCCGATTGGCCGTGAGTGGAGAAGCGACCACTGGGGCTCAGGGGGGAACCCGCCAAAGCGGTGACCTGGATGCAGCAAGTGCAGGGGTGAAAGGCATTGGGCAATCGATGCAGTGAGCAAGCGACGGGGGTGGGGGGGAGTGGCAAGCGAGAGAGCACCGGGGGATGGGGAGTGGCTGGTTGGTTGGTTGGCTAGCTGGGGGGAGAAAAAAATTGAACACCAGCCGCCACTGAGTGATTGAGAACCTCAGCTTTGTTTCCCCATCACACTGTGTAGAAGGATGTGTGTCTATTCCCTTCACTTAGGTCTCATATTACACTCAGCTCCCTGCTCTATGTTGTGCAGTGTGTGACGTCAGTATCCCGCCCCCTGCCCCTGTTCTGGAACTCAGAAACACTGTGTAAAATCATAACTTTGGATGTAGAGAAGAGGGAGCTGTAGATAATCAGATACAAACTGGAGGAGAATAAAACTGAGTTTAGGGGTCAGGATTAAATAATGAACGTGGTACAGGGGTCATGATTAAGTAATGCACAGGGTTCAGGGGTCAAGAATAAGTAATGCACAGGGTACAGGGGTCAGGATTAAGTAATGCACAGGGTTTAGGGGTCAGGATTAAGTAATTGACTGGGTTCAGGGGTCAAGAATAAGTAATGCACAGGGTTTAGGGGTCAGGATTAAGTAATGCACAGGGTTCAGGGGTCAGGATTAAGTAATGCACAGGGTTTAGGGGTCAGGATTAAGTAATGCACAGGGTTTAGGGGTCAGGATTAAGTAATGCACAGGGTTCAGGGGTCAGGATTAAGTAATGCACAGGGTTCAGGGGTCAGGATTAAGTAATGGACTGGGTTCAGGGGTCAGGATTAACCACTTGCCGACCGCCGATCGGAGATTGACGGCGGCACAGTGGCTCTGTAACGCAAAACACCGTCATACGACGGCGGCTGCGATACAGAGATACTGTGAGCGCGCGCGCGCCGCCGGAGGCGCGCGCGCGCGCTCACTGTGTTCGGGGGGGGCCAGGGAGCGGGTGCGGCGGCTTCGATTGCCGCCGGCCACCCGCGATGCCCCCCCGGAGCGAATGAGCGGAGGTCCGTGTATGTAAACACGGACCTCCGCTCTGTGTGAGGGGGAAGGGAAGTGATCACAGCCTTCCTGTAAGTGAAGGCTGTGACCACTTCCTTTCCCCAGCTAGGCAGTCCCCCTACAGTAAGAACACCCAGGGAACACAGTTAACCCTTAGAGCGCCCCCTGCAGGTTAACCCCTTCACTGCCAATGGCATTTACACAGTAATCAGTGCATTTTTATAGCACTGATCGCTGTATAAATGCCAATGGTCCCAAAAAAGTGTCAAAATGGTCCGACATGTCCGCCGCAATATCGCAGTACCGCTAAAAATCGCAGATCGCCGCCATTTTTAGTAAAAAATAAATAAAAAATAAAAACCCCAAAAATGAATTCTCATCATCCGTAAACGCGGCCACTTTTGCGCAAACCAATCAATAAACGCCGATTGCGATTTTTTTTTATCGCAAATATGAGGAAGAATATAAATCGGCCAAAAACGGTGAAAAAAAATGTTTTTTTATATTTTTTTTTTTGGATTTGTATTTTAGCAAAAAGTAAGAAATTTGGTTTTTTTTGCAAAATTGTCGCTCTTCTTTTGTTTATAGCGGCGATCAGAAATGACGCAGAGGTGATCAAATACCACCAAAAGAAAGCTCTATTTGTGGGAAAAAAAAGGACGCCAATTTCGTTTGGGTACAACGCCGCACGACCGCGCAATTGTCAGTTAAAGCGACGCAGCGCCGAATCGCAAAAAGGGCTCCGGTCCTAAAGCTGGAAATCCTTCCGGTCCTTAAGTGGTTAAGTAATGCACAGGGTTTAGGGGTCAGGATTAAGTAATGCACAGGGTTTAGGGGTCAGAATTAAGTAATGGACTGGGTTCAGGGGTCAGGATTAAGTAATGGACTGGGTTCAGGGGTCAGGATTAAGTAATGCACAGGGTTCAGATGTCAGGATTAAGTAATGCACAGGGCTCCGTGGTCAGGAAAAAAGTGATGCACAAGGTTCAAGGGGGTCAGGATTAAGTAATGCACAGGGTTCAGGGGTCAGGATTAAGTAATGTTCAGGGGTCAGGATGAAGTAATGCACAGGGTTCAGGTGTCAGGATTAATTAATGCACAGGGTACGGGGGTCAGGATTAAGTAATGCACTGGGTTAAGGGGTCAGGATTAAGTAATGGACTGGGTTCAGGGGTCAGGATTAAGTAATGCACAGGGATTAAGTCAGTCTGACCCCCCGCATTACCGATCTCTGTAAAGCTCTTTCATCGGAAGCACTTTACCATGTGATCAGCCGTGACCAATCACGGCTGGTCACAGTGTAAACAGGAAAGCCATTTATCGGCTTTTCCTGCACTCGGGTCTGCAGACCTAAGCAGTGGAGAGCCTTTCTGCTGCTCCCCTGATAGGAGGGGTTTGTGTTGATGATTTATCAGCACAGCCCCCCTAGGATTGCCACACTAGACCACCAGGGAGCCTGCCCAGGGATCACCGGGGATGTGCCCACCCAGGACCATCAGGGAGCCGATCTGGATCACCAGGGAGACCGCCAGGTAAGGGGAATAGTGCCCAATATGGATGGTACTCAGTGCCACCTTCAGATGCCACCCTAGACCACCAGGGAATGGGCCCCTATCAGTGCATCTGCCCACCAGTGCCCCTATCAGTGTGTACCAGTGCGTACCAGTGCCACATATCAGTGCCCACCAGTGCCACCTACCAGTGCCCACCTATCATTGCCCATCAGTGCCACCTATCCGTGTCCAGTGTCGCCTATGATTGCCAATCAGTGCCCTCTATGAGTGCCCATCAGTGCCGCTTATCAGTGCCCATCAGTGCTGCATATCAGTTCCACCTATCAGTGCCCATTAGTGCTGCTTATCAGTGCCGCCTAACAGTGCTCATCATTGCTGCATATAAGTGCCTCATCATCAGTGCCGCCTCATCAGTGTCAATCAGTACTGCCTCATCAGTGCCCGTCAGTGCAGCCTCATCAGCGCCCATCAGTGATGGAGAAAATTTACTTATTTACAAAGTTTTGTGACAGAAACAGAGAATTTTTTTTTCATAATTTTCGGCCTCTTTTTATTTGTAGCGCAAAAAATAAAAACCGCAGGGGTGCTCAAATACCACCAAAAGAAAGCTCTATTTGTGTGAATAAAATGAGAATGAATTTGTTTGGGTGCAGCGTTGCACGACCGCGCAATTGTCATTTAAAGCGAAACAGCACTGAAAGCTGAAAATTGGTCTGGTAGGAAAGTGTTCTAAGTGCCCGGTATTGAAGTGGTTAAGTAATGCACTGGGTTCAGTGGGTTTCTGGCTCTATGTTCAAGTTTTGCAGATTTCAGTTGGATTCACGGATCTTCCTGTGAACAAAATCCAGACCAATTCTCTTATCCCTGATGAGCACTCAACTCCTTCAGTAAATCAGCTTCACTCTGTCAATGGATACGCCGCTTTACAGAACAGGGTTCCTCCAGAGGAGTGTTAGGGGTTCCTTGAGCAATGAGCAGTTTCTACCTCTCAGATAAATTCCCACAGACCCCATTGATCCTTTTAGCTCTCTATAAGGTGGTAATTCTTCCCAATGACCACAAGTGTAAGGAGCATTCTTCCCAATGACCACAAGTGTAAGGAACGTTCTTCCCATTGACCACAAGTGTAAGGATCATTCTTCCCAATGACCACAAGTGTAAGGAGCATTCTTCCCATTGACCACAATTGTAAGGAGCATTCTTCCCAATGACCACAAGTGTAAGGAGCATTCTTCCCATTGACCACAAGTATGAGGAGCATTCTTCCCATTGACCACAAGTGTAAGGAGCATTCTTCCCATTGACCACAAGTGTAGGAAGCATTCTTCCCACTGACCACAAGTGTAAGGAGCATTCTTCCCATTGACCACAAGTGTAAGGAGCATTCTTCCCATTGACCACAATTGTGAGGAGCATTCTTCCCATTGACCACAAGTGTAAGGAGCATTCTTCCCAATGACCACAAGTGTAAGGAGCATTCTTCCCAATGACCACAAGTGTAAGGAGCATTCTTCTCATTGACCACAAGTGTGAGGAGTAGAGTTGAGCGAACCCGGACTGTAAAGTTCGGGTCCGTACCGAACTTTGGGGTGTCCGGGACCCGGACCCGGACTTTTCAAAAAAAGGCCGGGTTCGGGTCCGGGGTTCTGGTAATTTTAATGAAAAATCTTAAAAATGCAAAAATGGAGGTGAATGGGGATCATCTTAAAACTGGGTCTGAAAAGCATTAATTAACATTAGAGGCCATCGAACTGTTCTAAAATCATCTTCAAACTGTGTCAAAAAAGTATAAATAAGCCGGGAGATCCCATATCACTGTTCTGCAAAATGTGTGTGTCACTTTAAATGAAACCAGGAATCAGTGCACATCTGTTCTTCACACTTCTGTTTAGTCTGTGTCACTTTTATTATAGCCGCTAATCAGTGCACATCTGTTCTGCACACAGCACATCTGTTCTGCACACATCTGGAAATAGTTTAGAACACTTTACCTAAAACCGGCAAGGAACCATACACCTGTTCTTCAAACATCTGGAATATGTGTGTAAAGAGTGGAACCATATGCCTGTTCTTATCTATGCTGTAGTTTCACACACAGATTCCAGATGTTTGAAGAACAGGTGTATGGTTCCTCCCCGGTTTTAGGTAAAGTGTTCTAAACTATTTCCAGATGTGTGCAGAACAGATGTGCACTGATTAGCGGCTATAATAAAAGTGACACAGACTAAACAGAAGTGTGAAGAACAGATGTGCACTGATTCCCGGTTTCATTTAAAGTGATACACACATTTTGCAGAACAGTGATATGGGAACTCCCGGCTTATTTATACTTTTTTGACACAGTTTGAAGATGATTTTAGAACAGTTCTATGACCTCTACCGTTAATTAATACTTTTCAGACCCATTTTGAAGATGATCTCCATTTTTGCATTTTTTATGTTTTTATTTTTTTTTAAATATTTAAAGTTATTTCCCTGTCCCCATTTCTTTGTAGGTCACTTGTCCCACCCTTACCCACATTTCCTTCCTTTTGCAGACCTCTAGGACCTTCCAGGACTATTTTACAGCCTTTTTT
>BLSH010273483.1:29412-41631 GCA_018402905.1 Glandirana rugosa | reverse complement strand
AATAAACCAAATTGTCTGAGAGATACACTATGAGGAGCATTTTGTTTTGTCTCTTATGATGGGTATATGAGATCGGTGGTTTCCTGGAGGTGTGGACCTTATATTGGAGAGAGGTGGCTGAGCTCTTTTCTGATAAACAGGCGTTTTTGTTGTGTACATCTGGTAAGCCCCTAGTGTGATCACCTGCATGCTGGTTCTTGGTGATGGAACAAGTTTGAAGGATTGCAGCACATTGGGAAGAAGATTGTTTAATGGACACTATATTGGACTGTTTATTATCTTTCTTTCACTGATTAATTTATCTGCACTAGCACTTTTTGTGATAAGCACTTTTTTGCAAGATTGCACACGTATATAGTTTTTGCACAAAATATTATATGCACTAAATATTGGCAAGATTATTGTGAATATAAGCGCTGCTTTTTGCTATGATTATTTATAGTGAATGAATTTATTAAAGCAAAGGACTGACTTCTTGTGTTTGGATGCAAGCAAAGAATGCGTGTTGCCTGACTGTGCAGGAGTAGGGGAAGCAGTTACCAGCATGACCGGCATTCTTTGGGGGGGGGGGGGGTAGTGCTACATACAGTAGGCAACTTAGATTGAACAACTCTTGGGGCACTGTGGGACAGGAAAAACTGCATTACACTGATAACTGGGCCCATGCTCTAAAGCTGCTGAATTATGCACTAGTTTTTCCCCATTTTCTACGTATACACAGTACAGGTGTATATCAACAGTAGGAAATAATAATTTGAGATATGCACAGCTAAGTCATGTGTTATGATTTAATTGTTTATAAATCTTGTTATGGAAATGGTTGAGCTGCAATTTTGAGATATATAAGGGATTGGTTGGTTTGGTGCAGCTGCTAGAACAAGAGGGGTTTTCTTTTTCATATCGGAAGAGAAACCAGTCTTGGACAGCTCTGAAGGTTTGGGAGTAGACTCGGTCTCAGGGTTCCCAGCTCAATATGCGATTTGCAAAAGGTAGATTGTGACCCTGGAAACTTGAGTCATACCCTATCACCTGGAGTGCACTATTACCCAAGGACATCTTTTCCTGTAGCCTAACAAATTACAAATTGTTCCAAGACTACTTCAAAGTACCAAAGTCTGATTACATATATATGCATATTTTACTGGACAAAATGCAAAAAAACAAACAAATCAATAGAGTTATAAAAATAAAACCAATAAACAAAACGTTTACTGAAGACAGGCCACAGCAGAAATTGCCTTAAATGAGCTTATAGGTGGTGTAGTGGGTAGCACCTTCGCCTAGCAGTAAAAGGGTCGCTGGTTCGAATCCCGATCACGACAATACCTGCCTGGAGTTTGCATGTTCTCCCTGTGCCTGCGTGGGTTTCCTCCGGGTACTCCGGTTTCCTCCCACACTCCAAAGACATGCTGGGAGGTTAATTAGATCCTGTCTAAATTGGCCCTAGTATATGTATGCATGTGAGTTAGGGACCTTAGATTGTAAGCTCCTTGAGGGTAGGGACTGATGTGAATGTACAATGTATATGTAAAGCGCTGCGTAAATTGACGGCGCTATATAAGTACCTGAAATAAATAAAAAATAAAATAAAAGCAAAAATTCCAAGTAGGCAGCACTTGCTTCAAAACAAAAGAAAATCCGAACCTGAAAATGTTGTGAGAGTCATTACCAGATTCTCAGGTCAACACCAACAGGTTAGACAGATTTTTGAGAAATATTGGTATTTACTGATGGCAGACGATTCTGTCTCCAAACATCTTAAAACACACCCAGAAATTACGTATAAGAGATCCAGATCCTTAAGAGACAGATTGGTACATCACCATATGTCAAGTACAGACATGATTCTTAGACCTCCGGGTACTTTCCCATGTGGAACATGTAACTATTGTAGGTATATTTTTGCATACACATCCATTGTTCTACCCAATGGTCGAACTTATAAACCATGCTCCAGGGCTGATTGCCAATCCATAGGTATCATTTACATTATGTTCTGTGATTGCGGAGCGTTTTATATTGGTAAAACAAAGAGACCCTTTTTCAACCGAATAAGAGACCATGTGTCACTAGTGGCAAAAAAGAAAATGGAAACCCCTATAAGTAGACACATGGGGTTATACCATCATTTTAATTGCAAAATGATGCACTTTTTTGCTTTAGAGCATATCCCCCCAAATGAAAGAGGAGGAGATCATGACAAAATCCTACTCCAACATGAAACTCGATGGATTCAAAATCTGGCAGCATTACGGTATCTGGGCCTAAACGATTGTTTGTCGTACAAACCTTTTCTGTAATCCTATGGATAATTACACAGTAATTTAATTTTTTTTTTCTTACGTATCCATCATTTCCATCCTTTGTCCCAAGTTCAAGTCGGATAGATTTGAATGATACATAGGGGGGAGAAAATCTTCCTCTGGCCTTCTACACCTAATGGGCATGGCCTCTAGATGTTCCCATGTCCATTTGGTTTAGTAATGACTAAATGTCCTTTTTGTTATGAGCTTCTGACTGAGGGCTATGTATATATATATATATATATATATATATATATATATATATATATATATATTGATGATCTGTATTGAACTGGCCAATTGTGCTGTTTATGTTTTAGATTTGGGAAAAAAGAAATGCAGCGTTTCGATTCATAATGTAATACAATTATATCTCCTATTGTTTTTTGGTTGCTGACACCTAACAGTCTGCCCATAGCAATGTACATAACTATAGCTCTTTAATAATAATGAATGACCCCCCTTTGTTTTTGTTTTTGAACCCGTTCAGCGGCAGCCATGTAACCATATGGACACCTGGGGCACCGGCGAGGAGTACAGGTTGACCAATCCTGGCCCTCTCTGGGGCCCTGTTATGTTGCTCCTGTTCCCTTGGTTACGGTGCTCCACCAATGCACCGTTGTTCTCGTACGGAGAGATGTTTTTGAGAAATCTTTCTCTCCTCCTCCCTCTGTTCAATACAAATAGGTATGTGTCATACCATCGAGAGCCATCGGCGGCACTGTGTGGATATGTCCCCCAATCTTGGGGATTTTCTGGCATGGCCCCCGTTGACTCAGTGCCCATAAACACCACGTCATTTCTGTCGCGGAAATTTATGGAGCATGCGCTGTAGGACCTTCTTGTCCGCGCCTCGCCGATGACGTCAGACGCCGGCGCTGCGGGAGTAGGATAAGACGGCTGTATTAGCCGCTATTCTCTGATGGAGGCAGGTAGGAGAGAGACAAACCTAGTCTCTGCTCCCCCTCCAGTATTTGACTACTAGGTTCCAGTCCTTTTCGGTAAGAGTATATTTCTTTGTCTTCATATAGGCTTTCTGCAGGCATTAGGGAAATGAAAGGTGGGGTTCCCAAGATATTTTGGTTTACCTCCCTCCAAACCCTATATGCCTATTCTAGCAAGAAAGGTGCCTCTTTCTTTCTCCGTTTTTCTATACTGCCCATTGTTTCCAATTTTTACCTAATATATATATTTTTCTATTGATTTATTTATTTCCTCTAGACCTTGCTTGGACAGGTTGTTTTGCACCTGTCCTTACAGACTCATCCTTTCCAGCAAGCTCCTCTGTTCACCAGTACTGACCTAAATTACATCTTCTGTGCCAGGAATTTGGGAATAAGAGAGCCTAATTTGTGCTTGGTTACACATCTCTCTATGAGAGATTCTGGGGGAATTACTCCATCTTTTCTACTAGATCAGTGGAAAACAGACTCTATTGGTCCTTTTTTTGTTTTAATTTTTGGAAACATCAAAAGGTAAAACAACAATTGGGCAGCTTTAGGATTTATTTCCATCTTGAAGCCAACTTAGTCTTTTTGGGATTATATTTACCTATGTAATTCAATACATGTATCCTTTTATAGGTATCTTTATATCCTTTACTCCTACGGTTCCTATATGCTGCTGCTGTTGGGCTCAGGAATCAAAGCTACTTGATTCCTATTGTGATATACCTCCGACTCTAGAAAATTTGGGTAGGTTTTGTTGGTGTCATTCAGCCATTGAACAAAGGGGGAAAAAAATTATGATAATGATACATGAATTGCCTTATAAAATGTATGTGCTTGTTTCTGAAATGCTTGTATTATATGTTTACTATGTCTCTCTTTATCCACAGTCAGCTCCAAATAAGTCTCCTGAGGAAGCCCCAACTGTGGGTGAAACATGTTGAGCCTGGTTTAGCTGACTTTCTGTATGTCTAATTTCCTTATGAGGATGTTGCAATATTTTTATGTAGAAACAATTTTAACGTTTGTATATCAATAAAACATGAGATTTTTTTATTCAATGCATTTGATTTTATTGGCACCTTGAAAGTCCTCTGAGCCACAAAGAGTTCATTAAAAAACGTTGTTCTTTATTCTATTTCATTGGGACGTGGTGCCATTTGGGCCTTCCCTCTTGCTCATTTATACATTTATAAAAATAAATGGTATTGAAATTTAATAACAATGTTTCCAGGCATACTACAATCAATAAGTATTTTCGTTTAGAACTCACAATGCCCACAATTACATTGTTGGCTTCATTCTCTATACAAGTAGATTAAGGTTTTAAAGCAGTGTATACAAGTAGATTAAGGTTTTAAAGCAGTGTTTCTCAAACTTTTTGTCTTGCGGCGCACCACAAAGATCTAAAAAATTTCACGGCACACCTGAAAAGATTGAACAATTTTTATGGTGAAGAACTTATTTAAGTTTAATGTGAAGGATGTGCCTGCTTTTGAGAGCAAATCAGATTGAAGCAATTGTAATCATCTTTGTGCTTTCGCTTGCTTCCTTGCTTTTCATTTAAGTTTCTCTTTCAGCGTTTCAGACTTCATTAACCACTTCAATACTGGGCACTTTCACCCCCTTCCTTCCCGGACCAATTTTCAGCTTTCAGCATTGACGCGCTTTGAATGACAATTGCGTGGTCGTGCAACACTGTACCCAAATTAAATTTCCATCATTTTTTTCACACAACTAGAGCTTTCTTTTGGTGGGATTTAATCACCAATGGGGTTTTTATTTTTTTACGCTACAAATGAAAAGCGACCGAACATTTAAAAAAAAAAAATGCATTTTTCTTTGTTTCTGTTAAGAAATTTTGCGAATAAGTAATTTCTCTTCATAAATTTTGACCAAAAATTATACTGCTATATTTCTTTGGTAAAAATAACCCAAATCAGGGTTTATTTGGTGTTGGTGGTGATGGGGGACAGAAAGATGTGACGGGGACATACAGATGTTTTGGGGACAGATGTGTTGTACACAGTGACAGATGTGATGGGGACATACAGATGTTTTGTGCACTGTGACAGATGTGATGGGGGACAGACAGATGTTTTGGGGATTGGTACAGATGTTTTATGGGGACACTGACATGAGTGGGGACAGAGGTTTCAGTGGTGCTTGGTGTACTTTGTGTGGGGCAATCTGTGACAGCTCTCTGTATAAAATCATCTTCATACAGAGAGCTATCACAGATTCCCCCTCCCCCCCTGAGCTCTCACTGAGCTCGGCGGGGGGAGAACTGTCACAGAGACACGTGTCTCTGTTTACATTGTGACAGCTGTGATTGGACACAGCCGTCACGTGATCGAGAGGGCCAATCACAGCACCCATATCCCGATCTCTGCTCAGCCGGGTCCTGTGATCATAATGATCACGCTGGGAGCACTTGTTCTGAGGGTCGTTCCTGAACATCCACTCAGAACGGTGAGGCGCCCACCCGGCCGTATATGTACAGTGACCGGGTGGGAGGTGGTTAAGTATTTCTACATCGTCAAACAATGAACAAACTTTATTTATAAGCATCTAAGTTGGAAAGTTCAAAACTCCCATGGCGCACCTGCAAATCTCACGCGGCACACAGTTTGAGAATCACTGTTTTAAAGTTTACTTATTAGAGTGCAGAGACTGCAGATGTTTTATAAACAAACTAATGTGTACTAGTCAGTTAACGGTAACTCCACTTCAAGTCACCTGTTGTGTGCCATTACTGAAATGTGCAAATGAAAGAATAAAAACACCCAAACATTCAAAATGTAAACTGTATTGTACTAGAACAAAATCATGTAAATGAAGACATGATAAATAAATATTATATGGAGCTTCCATTTGTTTTTATATTGGCAGTAACAATTAAAAACAAGTTAAAATTCTATTGAAAATTGCTCAGGTTCACTCCAGTTTACATGTTACATGCCCCTCAACCACTCCATCAATCAGTTTCAGTGGTGTTGCCCATTGGTAGCAAACATAATAGCTGAACATGGTTCCAGGGCACAAAATGGCTGGTGCCACAACAGGAATGACAGAGGTTGATAAGGCCTTGGAGTGACACAATTATATTCGGCACCTCATCCCTGAAGAGTTACCATTAGAACAGCCAAGAAAATGGTTTGGAACTTTCAGGGTGCCAGCAATAAACATATAAACTGGAGTATAAAAACATATCAATTTATTGTAATCAATTAAAAAACATTAAGCTGTGACTTAGGTAAAAACACATCAAACAATTGTTTAAACATCACAATACGGCTCTGTTGTATTCATAGCAGCGATGGTTGGAGGGTGGTATGTAGTCCCAATATATTTTGCCAACATTGGCTTCTTCAGGGGATATAATCAACCATCACATAGAACAAAGCTCTAACAAAAACAAAATCTAAAATCAGACTGTATTCATACAGGTGTTCATCATTTACATTGTTAGTAATAATATAGCATTTGTTCACTCTGCTCAGGTCCCCAAAAGACTCACCCAAAGGTCACTCTAGAGGGGCCTCCGAGTCAGTCCACAAAAAATTGGTGAGCGGCGGCGGATTGTTCCCCCTTGACCTGCTGGGTCAACTGTGAGTCAGCCCTATGTTCAGTCCACAGTAGGAATGTTAAGCATTAGGTGTGAACGCACGGACGCCCAGGGCACTTGCAGGTTTTTCCAGCATTGCCCAGGCTGTCACTCCACTGTCAGGGTTGCCTCTCACTATATTACTACTAGCAATGTAAATGATGAACATCTGTATGAAAACTGTCTGATTTTAGACTTTGTTTTTGTTAGAGCTTTGTTCTATGCAATGGTTGATTATATCCCCTGAAGAAGCCAAGGTTGGTGAAATATATTGGCACTACATGCCACGCTCCAACCATCACTGCTATGAATACAACAGAGCCGTATTGTGATGTTTACACAATTGTTTGATGTATTTTTACCTAAATCCCACCTTAATGTTTTTTAATTGATTACAATAAATTGATATGTTTTTATACTCCAGTTTATATGTTTATTGCTGGCACCCTGAAAGTCCCAAACTCTTTTCTTGGCTGATCAAAAGCAATGGCAGATGTACAATTAAAATATCAGACTAAACTAAAAAAAAAACGATACTTTTATAAATGTGCTTCTTTTTATATACACGTTTCAGTTGACAGTGAAGAGCATCAGTTCATGTGTCAAAAGGAAAGCAGGAAATAGACATTGTGGCTAAGCCTGGAATGATTAAGATAGATAGGGCAGTTGCATGAAAAAAAGGTTTAAAAGGTCAGATCTTTCATCATTAGTCTAACCAAACTTCTAATCCAGCGCAGCATTGAATGCGTGAAGTATGCTTGTCCTATTATTGTCGGTAAACAAAATGTTCCACAGTATGATCTGGAAAAAAAAAAAAACACCACTGAACTCAAAGAAATGCATTTGCTCTCTCTTATTACTTGTCATCGTAAATATACATCTCAATGCTACTACATCAAAAAGTATCCTGACTTCTACATACATTTTTTTTTACAGTATGAAAGGGAATGTGCAATGGTTTTGTATATATTTTTTTTTCTATAGAATATGAATTGAACAAAAAATAAAATGAAAATACTTTTTTGTCAATATAAAATAAAGCATATAAATATTTGATATATTCCTTGGCGCAAGTGGATAGTGCTTTAGGCTTTTTTTTAAGTTTCACCCTAATCCCTGCTGGGCAGAAGTCTGTTGTTTATGGGGCTTAATAGCGCATGTTTAAATTTACAAACACTTGGGAAAGAGTCACTGAAGTTGTCCATCTGTTAAAAAATTGTCGGTTTAGTTTTTAATGACAAGTTTATTGCTGTGCTGTCTTTTTAACTAACCCATTGGGAAATCGTTAAATACTTACTTGTAAAACAATGATTCTATAAATTAGTAAATACGGGTAGTGTATAAAATTTTAAAAGCATAAAATAAAATTGACCTAAAGTCGTTATACTTTTACATTAAAGTAAATCTGTGTTATGTTTAATGTAGGCAAACTAACAGCCACTGCGTGTGTACACAAGACATAACATGCTTTCTCCTACCTTGCGAGCACTAGTCAAGTCAAGTCAAGTCAGGCTTTATTGTCTTTCTACTACACGTGAGGACATACGGTAGAATGAAATGTATCTCACAGGAGCACGGTGCTATATAAACATAATTATAAATATACAAAAATAAAACACAGTGAGAAACTTAAAATAAAAAATTATAAACCTGTACACATCTGGAAACCATGTACAGGCGGTCCCCGGGTTGCAAACAAGATAGGGACTGTAGGTTTGTTCATACGTCGAATTTGTTTGTAAGTCGGAACAGGTACATTTTTTAAGTGTAGCTTCAGCCAAAACAAATATTTTTAAGCTTTTTGGATAGCATAGGGAAGGGTTAACACCCCTGTTATGTTTGTTTTGCTGTCTATGTTTCTGTTCAGAAGATTTCACCTCACTTCCTGTCCCAATGATAATTGGATTTTGAAAATTTTGGGTTGTTGTGGAAACAAACCTTGGTGATAAAGCATCAGTGGAGACACCTTTTTCCCATAATAACTCTTACAGGAGTGAATTTCCCTTCCTAGGGGGAGATTTCCTCTCACTTCCTGTTGTCTCCCTCCGTTTGTAAGTAGGAGTCGTTCATTAGTCGGATGTTCATAACTAGGGGACTGCCTGTAACTGTACATACACTATGTATTTTTAAAAGTCTTTGTAGCAGCAAGTGTTTGTAAAGGTGTCTAGTGCATATTCAAGAGTAAAAAGGAGAGGAAGTGAGATGTTCCTGCTCAGGGTATGCAAATTATAAAAGAGGTGTCAAAGGGGATTGGAGTTGAGGGCTCTCACAGCCTGAGAGAAAAACTGTTAAGCAGTCTGACAATCCGGATTTTGATATTCCGGTACCTTCTACCTGACGGCAAGAGCTGGAAGAGACTGTGGGAGGGATGGATAGGATCGTTCACAATACTGGTAGCTTTGCTGGAGCATCGTGTATGGAAAATGTCCAGGATGGAGGGGAGAGGGACACCAATAATCTTTTTTGGCTGTTTTCACTAGCCGCTGCAGGGTCTTGCGGTCAGCAGAACTGCAGTTCCCATACCAGACAATGATGCAGCTGATCAGCACACTCTCAATGGTTCCCCTATAAAATGTAGTAAGGATGGGTGGAGGGAGTCTGGCTTTTTTAAGGCAGCGGAGAAAATATAGGCGCTGTTGTGCCTTCTTGGTGAGTGACGTGACGTTCGTTGTCCAGGTGAGATCCTCTGAGATGTGCACTCCCAGGAATTTAGTACTGCTGACTGACCCAAACTGTCGATGGTCAGTGGGGAGGGTGATCAACAGAGTTTCTCCTGAAATCCATCACAACCTCCTTTGTTTTGCTTAAGTGAATAAGTGACAGGTTGTTTGTACTACACCATTTAACCAGTTGTGCCACTTCCTCTCTGTAGAGTGTTACATCATTATTGCTGATGAGACCTACCATAGTCGTGTCACTACCCACTTGCTGATCTGCAAAAGAAGCTCTTTAAAATCTGACCTTCCAGGCATAACAGATTGTACATACACATTCCCCCCCACCAACCTCCCACAATACAGTGCTCAATACCAGTGTGACCTGCATCCAGGCCCATGCACTTTCACATGGAAGGTAATTACAAATGTGTATGTCAGTAATATAGGATAAAGTGTGTGTCTCTATTTAGTGATTGCATCTTCATTTTAAAATAAAGTGTTCTTTGCTCTTTTTAACCGGTTCAGCCCCAGCGCGGTAAATAGGCGGCGGCTGGCTTTGACCGGCTGTAGTTGCAGGCTATATCCCGGTATAATTTTTTTAAAGCGGGCGGTTGGCTATCCAGGGGTAACGACCGATCTGGCTCGGGAGCCGCTCGGTCATTATCCCCGGGGGCAAGAGGGGACATCTCCACCCTCCAGCCGCTCTTCTCCGGCCTCCCGTCCCACCGGGAGAACGGAGCGACGATCCGGCGCCTCCGCCAGCTGGAAGGAGACCTGATAGAAGCCGTAATCGGCTCCGATCGGGTCTCCTTCGGCAAATTCCGGAAGCGACGTCACAGTGTCACTTCCGGTTTACTCGGCGGCTAACGGCGCCAATTTTAAAAAAATGACAATATTCAGAACCGCCGTTTTTGGCAATCTGAGTACTGTGAAGTGCAAAGGAGGGATGGGGCCAGCCCTCCAAAAAGTGTACCTGTCAGCATATATTACTATCACAAGGGATGTTTATATTCCTTGTGATAGCAATAAACGTGATCAGATTTTTTTTTTTTTAAAGGAACAGTGTTAAAAATAAAGCGCCACCGTCCCCGCGAGCTTGCACAGCAAAGAAAACGCATACGTAAGTCACGCCCACATATGAAAACGGTGTTCAAACCAAACATGTGAGGGATCGCCAGAGTGTGAGCAATAATTCTAGCAAAAGACCTCCTCTGCACCTCTAACCTGGTAACCGATAAAATTTTTTAAAGCGTCGCCTAAGGAAATTTTTAAGTACCGGACTTTGTCGCCATTCCGCGAGTGCGTGCAATTTTCAACCGTGTCATGTATGGTATCTATTTACTCGGCGTAACATTCTCTTTCACAATATACAAAAAAATTGTGCTAACTTTACTGTTGTCTTATTTTTTTAACTCAAAAAAGTAACATTTTTGCAAAAAAATCGAGCTTGAAAGACCGCTGCGCAAATACCGTGTGACAAAAAGTATTGCAACGATCGCCATTTTATTCTCTAGCGTGTTTGAAAAAAAAATATATATATAAGGTTTGGGGGTTCTAAGTAATTTTCTAGAAAAAAAAAAACAGTTTTTAGCCTGTAACCAACAAATGTAAAAAAGGGGCCCGGTTGGTAAGTGGTTAAACTACTAATTAGTTCTTCTTTAAACTACACACAAGTATCTGTTGTTGCCCACAGCAACCAAACATGCACGAAAAAAAAAAACCTGACATTTGTAGTCTGTTTGCTGTAGCCACATTTTTGCAAATTCTGTTCAGGAAGAACATAAGTGAGTATTGTGGACAACACAGAAAGTTTGCCTTTTAGGCACTTTAAATAATGAATGCCTTGAAGATCTGAAAGCAGCAATTTATGTGAAATATTTTTTTTCAATAATGACCTGATATACTGTACATACAGTCGGTTGAAAGACTGTTGGGTATAACTACTGTCCTGTTATGTCTACAGATTTTTGAAATATCCATTTTGCCCACTGGAGGGTATTCAGATGATTGATAAGGCTAAGCATTTAAATGTTGGCACATATACAGCATTATCTACAAAGAAAACCGTAACATTTCCCACTGGTCATAAGGAATTGTTCAAAAGTCTTTACAAGCACTAGAGAACAACACCGTCAATTACTTCTTTTGACCTTGTCTTTTTGTACATAGTTTTAGATTACACTACCTTACCAAATTAAATCTTCCAGGAACATGCAAAAAATAATTTTAAACAATATGGAAAAAGGTATATATGTTCCGCGCTAACGGATAGATTTTTTTCTTTTTTATCTTTTTTATCTAAGAGCTGCTGCCTCCACCGAACTGCACAATGTGTAGTCAAGTAATTAGATAGGCAATCGCGCCTTGTATATATGGAAAAAGGTATAACAAATTTTAATAAAAAACGTACAAGGACCTTCTAAATTAAACCATTCCATCACATTAGATTTTGATACATGTTTTTCTGTTCCAGTTTTCTTCATTAACTGCCACAACAAGAGATCACGAACATTTCTGAAAACTTGTTAAGGAATACTGGTCACCCTTTACAATGCCAAAAGAAACATCTATTACGACATATACACGGTTGTAAATTTACGAATCGGAATAGTTAGTAGACTTATGGGAGGTCACCCGTTTTACCTATAAAGTTTTTAGACATCTGTATTGTCCTGTCATCAATATGGGTTGTCAGAAAGTTGGCT
>BLSH010273483.1:16153-26635 GCA_018402905.1 Glandirana rugosa | reverse complement strand
TTAATTATACAGTGGTACAAGCACCTGACACTTTTTTTCACCTTTTGTTTACCTTTTATTAATAGAGGGTCATCTGGACAGTTATATGCATTTAATCCATGCTGTACCTATTTACTTTACCATAAGTTCACTATAGTGACTAGACAATATATATTTATAAGCCCTATATTAATTATACTTTGAAAATACGGTTATTTATTGATTGAAGGCAATTTTATTGATATATATATTTATCCACTTGTGTTTTCATTCTACATTCTTGGCAATTTTATTTCATCTATTCAGTTGTTTTTATCTGACACCTCATTTTTACACCTTTCACCTTTTTTACATCTTCATACATTCATATATCTATTTGTGCATTAAGTTGATCTCACTTTATTTTCCCACTTTTATACATATATTTTATATTTTCACACACCATCCTACATTTTTACACCGCATTGCACACACATATGCGTTTATGGTAATAAGCACGACAATAATCTTTTTTTGATTTAATACCCCACGGTTTATACGCACTTTTTTAATATTATAATCTTTTTCAAATATTATAATTTTTTAAATATTATAATTTATTCTCGCTTGGGTTGTATTCAGACCAACTTAGTGGAAGCAATATCAGAACATTGTTTTCACCCATCCAGAAATTGCATTTTATATTTTTTCTCACCAAAAAGTTTAACTTATACATATACATTATATTGGTTCTGATAGGAGCAGCGCCACTCCCCACCTAATTCAATCAAATTTTAAACAATATTCATAGATAAATATTCCAACATGCAGCTGACTTTCTGTCTAGAAATCTCACAGAATAAAATTGTCATTCTAACACCTCCATTTTAATATTATCTCATTCACATAGATTTACAGTAAAGCTGAAATAAACTTGGGCAATTTAAACTAAGCAAATACTAAAAAAATGCAAAAGTAGGGTTTACTTAAAGCGGAACTTTACCCATAACAACTTGATAAAAATAATGTACTTTAGCAAGGAACATACATTCCACATTAATAATTATGCTACCGAAATTAGTGTGTGCTGTAAATTGCCTCCAGCATTGTTCTGGTTTCTTCTTGCTGGAGGCTGCCATTTTGCTGAAGCCCAAAGCCCCAGCAGTTTCAAAAAACAGTTTGATTTAATTGCGTCCTCAACCAAACTGTCAAACCATCAAATTGCTGATGTCATAACTGATCACAGGTGCAGCTCCATGGCAGTTCAAACAGAAGCAGCTTCCTTGGCTGTAAAGGATAGGAGGGATTAATTCCGCTTTAAGTCTGTTAGCAGATCGACTTTTACAAACACAGCAATGCCTAAAAATAGAAAGCAACTGAGCATGTGCAGAGAGGGGTGAGACTGTATTACTGCATTTTAACCACTTCCCATTGAGCCTATAGACAAATGATGGCTGGGTGGTGGTTCAGTTATCCTGACCAGATGTCTATTGACGTCTTTCAGGATAACCCACGATCATGTGCCTGCGGGGTTGGGCATCGTGGCGATCGGTGGTGCGGTGTGTCAGTCTGACCCACCGGATTACCGATCTCGGTAAAGAGAAGCTCTTTACCAAGTGATCAGCCATGACCAATCATGGCTGGTCACAGTGTAAACAGGAAGAGCCCTTTATCTGCTTTTCCTCTACTCGCGTCCAGACGCAAGTAGAGGATAGCCGATCAGCTGCTCTCCTGACGGGGGGGGGGGGTCTGTGCTGATTGTTTATCAGCGTAGCCCCCCTTGGAACGCCACCCATGATCACCAGGGAGCCCACCCAGGACCACTAGGGATATAAAAATGGGGGGGAGGGGTTGGGACTTTTAGGAAGCCATGACTTGGTAGAATCTCACGCTTCCATCCCTGTACTTGATAAAGTAATAAAAGAAAATTAGGTTATTGGGACTTTAAATGATACACGTATTGAGAATGTGATATTAGATGGACATTGATAAAAATAATTTAATATAATTTAATAATGGGTACACATTGATACTACAATACATAATGAATTGATAGTACAGTATAATAATTGGCAAGTACAAATTTGCATGATATAAAATGCCCCAATCCATCATATTACTGAGGGTATAATCCATAATTACAGATAAAAGGTTCTGCATGGTCAATGACCTTAAATATCCCCCTGAAGGGTATTGCTGGTGTATATGATCAGTAGATTACAATAATTTGTGGCAGCTGGCGGCTTGACGCATTTTGTGACTGTTGTGTCATTCCTCAGGTGCAGGCTCGTCAAAAATCTAAAATAAAAGGGGGCGTGGTTTGGGAGGTCGCCTGTCTCTAGAGCTCCGGAGAGACGAAGTGGAAAAATAGTGACAGGACCCCTATAACACACACTAAAAACACCCAAAAACACTGCCGACACCCCGAACAGCTTGCAGGGATGTCGCGGAAGATGAAAGATTAATGCTGCCTGCAGAAACTGACTGAATTCTTCAGTCAAATGGCACGAGGTCAGATCAAAGGTGGCGCCGGCTCTGCGAGCAGAGCCGTCACTGACAGGGACTCCGGCCACTACATGGATCTCCCAGAAGATTGGCCTGGCACACCAGAGATCACATCTCCACACCGGCCAGCTTCCCCTACAAGCCCGCAATGTGCCAGCCCAGCTAAAGCGCGAATGCGCTTAGATGAAAGCTCTAACAACCTGGTGAGTCAAGGGGATATACACCCCACACATAGCGCTACTCTAAGTGCCTCAATAGCATCCTTCCCCACAAGCAACCAGCCTGTAATGGAAACGCTTTTTAAAGATATGCTAGTGTTGCTGCAGCAGTCCCTGCATGCTGACATCTCCCTCCTCGCACAGAAATTATCTACAGAAATTTCCTCATTGGGAGAGAGAGTACACACAGTTGAAAACGCCATTGAGGAGGGTATAGAAGAAAGGCAGTGGTTGCGGGTGAAAATAGCAGACCTGGAAGACCCCTCAAGACGCAACAATTTAAAGTTAAGGAGGGTCCCAGAATCAGTGCTACCCCAAGACCTCAAAAAGTACACCACTGAGTTATTTCATGCGCTTCTCCCAGACCTCCAATTTATTGAACTCGCTATCGACCGTATTCACCGCATCCCAAAACCGCCATTCATACCGGACTTAGTTCCCAAGGACGTACTCATGAGAATCCACTTTTACACCACTAAAGAGCAAATCATGATGAGATCTAGATCCTTGGGGAAACTATCTGAACCCTACGAGGGTATCCAAATTTATGCTGACCTATCTAAATATACGATGGATCTCAGGAGAAAACTAAATACCATTACAAAGGCCTTCAGAAACCATAGTATCGGTTACAAATAGGGCAATCCCACAAAGCTGACTGTTGACAGGAATGGCAAGAGCTTCATTATTACTTCGGTTGAACCAGGCCTTGGACTGCTCAAGGAGTGGGGCATCATTCCCGAGCCTCAACCTGCTCTAAACCAGCAAAAAGTCCACAACCCAAACGCACCTCTTTGGCACAAAGCCAATCGCAACTACCACCCTAAATTCTAATGGATCAATAATCATACCTAATGGCAACTAACTTCCGCCCCAGAATACCTCACATCCGTAGTCCTAAACCAGGATAAACTGTTCCCTTCATTACTAACCATGCAGCTATATGATCGGAATGTTAGCTGCACTGCTCATCGTTCATGTTTTGTTGTTACTCCCTCTCTTATTACCTTTTCCTTTTTTTCCATGCAATGCACCATACAATATGGAAATAACCGCTCCACAACCACCTGAAAGACCAATACCATTGCAAGAAGGAACTCTACCATCTAAAAGTGCGTAAGCAACATACTCAGCCCACGAGAGACACACAAGGGAGTTCAAAATAAAATCTATAAATACAAAAGAAGAAGAACAAGAAAGCACACAAGGGCGCACTGGCCTAGCGCATTATCCTCAGTATAAAAACGTTTATTAAAAGATCATAAAAACATACTCACAAACAGTTGTTTTTAACTGTCTTTAAACATGCTTGGGATAAACATAAATCCATAGTCAAACAACAAGGTTAATGTAAAAAAAAAAATATATTAAAAAAAAATAAATAAAAAAATAAATAAATAAATAAAAAGGGGCAGACTCGATGGACTACTCAGTCTTTTTCTGCCGTCACTTTTCTATGTTTCTATGTTTCTAATTGCAGATAACAGGCATTTCAAGCACTAAACGGCTACAAATCCAATCCACTGTACACTGCTGGTGTCCTAGACAGGCTGGCTAATGCGTTTTGAGGCTACAGCCTCTTCCTCAGAGCCTAACGTACCATATCAAGGCCTCAGTCTTATATCACACAGCCAGCATAATTGGAAGGGGTGGGTTCACATCGTGGCCCATCATCAGGCGTGGGCCACGATGTGACTGGTCTGTATCCCCTGCATTCACAGAACACCCGCCTCCCCAACATCAAGGGTACAGCCTATGATTTTGTGCATGCCTCCAAAAGACCCTCCCAAAGGTGTATCTGTATTTGGGGGGGAGATACCATCAATAAATTTATGTATGCCTGTCAGCTCAAGGCAAGTAGATACCTTTTCTCCTGGTGCTGGGGGAGACACAGACTCCTCATCCTTGGAATTGTATCTTGCTATAGACCGATCATGGACCCATATATTGCTGTATGTTACTATAGATGACTCCAATTATTATAAAATTGGAATCAGATTTATAAAATTCTCAAAAATAATAATAATAACACATGTAAAATATGATGATAATTCTAAAAAAAAAAAATTACATACACACACATATGCATACACATATGGGTGTCCTATGGTGTGACATTTCGCAATATCTCAAAATTATGTACGGGATGGTAATTAAATAATGTGTTTGTTTATCAAGATATTGACACTGTCATTAGAGACTCATGTATCCAACTACCATTTGTTAGTTCCACTTGGTGCTCCGTGTGAGGACCTTCTACTATAAACAGACAGAAGGGTGCGTGTCTGCCCATATACACTACATAGACACACACTCACCAGCCCCCAGTCTAGATAGAGACCCACCTCTTTGCATGTGCGCACACTGGCTGTGTGATTGCTGATGACCTGGTATGTATCTTATATGTGCACATTAGCACATAGCAAAAATTACAAAAGAGCAAAATAAAATAACAAAATTATTATTGTTTTCTATGGTGTCGTATATATCATCAACTCATGTTCCAATTTGTTTTAATTGGCAAAACCTATTTTATGTGTAAAAGAATCTCCATTGTGGTTGTAACACACCATACCCACCACTGAGCGGGTGGACCAGTTAGGGGAAAGAAAGAAAGCTAGAAAGGGAGGGGAGGGGGGGGGAACCTTGGCTGAGGCTCATGGGACCATTTGGGGGCTGGGAGATGTGGAGAATCCGGAGGTAGTAACGATAGATTGGGAAGGAGAAGGACAAAAGGGGGGTGGGTAGGTGTGTCAGTTAATGACTCCATGGACCTCCAGATCCTCGTTGAGCCCCCCAGGGGTCATAGACCACTGGGTGAAGATCCAGTAGGTCTCACTCTTGCATAAGCTCTTGAACCTACTCCCACTATCCAAATCCCCTCCTAAAGCTTCTATACCAAAGAACCTCATACCTGCGGGGTCTCCATTGTGCACTGATTCAAAATGTCGGGGGACCGAGTAGTGGGCTCTAGTTTTGGTCTTAGAGGTACCCTTCCTACCCAGTATGCTGCATTTATGTTTACCAAAGCGCACCCTGAGTGGACGTATGGTATGCCCCACATAAAGCAGACCACAGGGGCATATGAGACCAGAAACCATATGCAAAGTACTGCAATTTATAAATTGCTTAATTTTGTGGGTGCGACCATCTATTCCCAGTACTTCCCTTTTCCTGTGTCACATAAACGAACAGGAACCGCAGTTTTTGACTCCACATTTATAGCTCCGTCTGTCTGTCCGAATAATGAAGACCAGGGGCCTTTGTTTATGACTAGAGTTGAGCGAACTTCTGGAAGTCCGGGTTCTGCTGGTTCGGCCGAACTTCGGGACAAAGTCCGGGTTCGGGTCCGGACAGAACCCAAACTTTGTCCCGGACCCCGAACCCCATTGAAATCAATGGGGACCAGAACTTTTAGGCACAAAAATGGCTGTAAAAAAGTCCAGGAAAGTCCTTGAGGTCTGCAAAAGGAAGGAAATGGGGGTAAGGGTGGGACAAGTGCCCTACAAATAAATGGGGACAGGAAAATAACTAAAAGCATTTTTAAAAAAATAATTTCATAAAAAAAAATAAAAAATGGAGGTGGATGTGGACCATCTTCACACTGTGTCTGAAAAGTATTAATTAACGGTAGAAGCCATATCACTGTTCTAAAATCATCTTCAAACTGTGTCAAAAAAGTATAAATAAGCCGGGAGAACCCATATCACTGTTCTGCAAGCATCTGGAAACTGTGTGTAACACTTTAACTAAAACCGGGAGAAACCTATGGGTGGTGGTGCACCTTACTGAAAGGTATGCGTTCCTGACAAAATTTAGGCCCGACACCTCCCTGATTGTCCTGTCTTTTATTTACTCTGTAAGTAAGACTAATCTATGCCTATACCGTGGATGTCGAACGATAAAACTTTGACTGTGTTGTTTTGTCAAACCCTCAATAAAACATATAACACTAACACTAACTAAAACCGGGTGAACCCATATCACTGTTCTGCAAACATCTGGAAACTGTGTGTAACACTAACTAAAACCGGGAGAAACCATACTACTGTTCTGCAAACATCTGGAAACTGTGTAACACTAACTAAAACCGGGCGAACCCATATCACTGTTCTGCAAACATCTGGAAACTGTGTGTAACACTTTAACTAAAACCGAGCGAACCCATATCACTGTTCTGCAAACATCTGGAAACAGTGTGTGAAACCATAGCAGAGCGAACCCATATCACTGTTCTAAAATCATCTAAAAACTCTATGTGAAACTATAGCAGAGCAAACCCATATCCCTGTTCTTCTCTGCTATAGTTTCACACAGTTTCCAGATGTTTGCAGAACAGTAGTATGGTTTGTCCCGGTTTTAGTTAAAGTGTTACACACAGTTTCCAGATGTTTGCAGAACAGTAGTATGGTTTGTCCCGGTTTTAGTTAGTGTTACACACAGTTTACAGATGTTTGCAGAACAGTAGTATGGTTTGTCCCGGTTTTAGTTAGTGTTACACACAGTTTCCAGATGCTTGCAGAACAGTGATATGGGTTCTCCCGGCTTATTTATACTTTTTTGACACTGTTTGAAGATGATTTTAGAACAGTGATATGGCTTCTACCATTAATTAAAACTTTTCAGACACAGTTTGAAGATGGTCCACATCCACCTCAATTTTTGGACCTTAAATTTATGGACCTTAGGTATGTGATAGAAGTGGGGAGTCATTGGGTTTATACAAGTCTGTATAAAAAGTGGTACTCACTTTTCGTTATGACCCGATTGCTCAGGTCTTTATCCAACAGGTTCTTCAATGAGATTTTATGCTCGGACAGGGGATCTTTTGATAGTGTCTCATAGGTGTCTCTATCACTAAGCAGTCTGGAGGCTTCTGCCAAACAGGATTCCCTCTCCTGCACAACCAGGCCCCCACCCTTGTCAGCTTGCCTGATGATTATTTGCTCATTATCCCATAGGCTTTTTAAGGGATCTTCTAACCCATTGGTTCTCGGTATCCCTGTGGGGTTCCTATGGCATATTTGTCTTAATTCTTCTAGAACCACCTCATAAAATGTGAGAATACAATTCCCTTTGGCCCAATGGGAACAGGAGGAGGACCTTGGCTTAAAATGTGTATGCCTCACTACCCTGTCTTCTTAAGTGAGTCTAGTTCCAGTTCTACGTCATCACAGCCTCCCTCCTGATATAAACTTTCAAGGATGGATAGAGCATCGTCACCAGGGTCTACCTCGGGTTCCAAAGGGCTAGCCTCCAGGGGGCCACTATTGAACATTACCCCACTCATCAGAGAACTGTAGTGACCCACATCCTACTGGCGGCACACCAAACAATACGCCGGAAGTGGAAAACGAACATTGCCCCTAATGTATCAGAGGTGATATCGCTGGTTCACCAAAACTACATTCTTGAACGTACCATAGCTTAAAAATCTGTCAGGAGCTATCTTCCACAAAAAATGGGAAATCTGGCCTAAGTTAAACTAAACCAATCTGTCAACAGTAGGTAATACACCTTTTAGGTCACCACCCAGTTAACCAAAGTTGTAAATGTTAATGCGAGTATACATGTACCATATGTACTTCCTCTTTCTTTTCTCTCCTGTCCCTCCTTCTGTTTCCCCCCTTTTCTCCCCTTCTTATCTTTTCTTCTCATCTCTCTCTCTTCTGATCTCTCTATCCCCTCTCATATCCCCTATCAGTATTCAAGTTCCCTATCAGGGCATTGTTACTTATTACTAATGTGTTTAATGTTGTTAGTTTACCATACAACTGATCACTTATGCATATCGTAGCCACATATATGTAATCCCTACATGTAGCCAAATATATACTCACCTAAGAAACCTATTAGCAACCTATTGATCCTCTCTCCTCACTGGATACAAGAGTGCTCCCATATGGGGTATCCAGAGAGGGGCAGACGTATATTCAAAATCCCAAGATAACCGTCTATGCGCCACGGTTGAAGGTAGAGACCATAGATGTGGTTGAAAGAGACTCATAGATACTCACAGGCTGCTGAGGTCTCCCACCATAGTACTTATGATTGATAGTATCCACCCTTCAAGTTATAACTTATGTACCACGCCAAGTTGTATGGAATGTTTGTACTACTGTAAAATGTAATTATAAATGTGCATTATGTTTCAATGTCATTTACACAGCAGACAATGCCACAATTGTCTCTTACCTGTATTTGTATTAAAATCAATAAAAAGTAAAAAATAAAAAAAACCTGAAAATGTCTTTGGAGGCATGCACAAAATCATAGGCTGTCCCCTTGATGTTGGGGAGGCAGGTGTTCTGTGAATGCAGGGGATACAGACCAGTCACATCGTGGCCCACGCCTGAATAAGGGCGGGACCAAGGGTGATCCCACCCCTTCCAATTGTGCTGGCTGTGTGATACTAGACTGAGGCCTTGATATGGTATGTTAGGCTCTGAGGAAGAGGCTTGTAGCCTCGAAACGTGTTAGCCAGCCTGTCTGGGACACCGGCAGTGTACAGTGGATTGGATGCGTAGGAGTTTAGTGCTCAAAATGCCTGTTATCTGCACTTGTTTGTGAGTATGTTTTTATGATCTTTTAATAAACTTATTTATACTGAGGATAATGCGCTAGGCCAGTGCGCCCTTGTGTGCGTTCTTGTTCTTCTAGTGTGTCGGGACTTCCCCAGTCCATCAAGAGGCAGCACGGCGGCACATTACCCGGTGCTGACACAAGCAGATACCCCCTGTTCACCACTGCGGAGAAGCCTCCTCTCCTTGAGCGCAGGAATGATCTAATATTTGGCTGTATAAATACAAAAGGCCTGAACCACCCAGTCAAAAGAAAGTCACTCTGTCAATAGTGACATTTTAACCCCTTGCCGACCGCCGATCGGCATTTGACGGCGACAAGGTGGCTCGTGAGCGCAAATCGCCATCATATGACGGCGGCCGCGATCACGAGCCGTGTGCGCGCGCGCGCCCCCTAGGCGCGGCCGATGCAAGCGCATTTGACAGAGGGCCTTTCAATCTACAGGGCCAGGCCAATGATTTTTGGCCTGGCTCTGTAGATCGCCCCTGCCAATGAAATGTTCCTCTGCCTCTGTAAATTTAAACAGAGGCAGGGGAAGTTCACTCCTCTTCCTCCCTGAAGTCCTTTTCGACATCAGAGAGGAAGAAGAAGCATCTAAAAACGTGAGTGCACCAACACTACACTAACACCAGGTCACATAGGCACATTTAACCCCTTGATCACCCCCTGATCGCCCCCCAGTTAACCCTTTCACTACCTGTCACCCCCCTGTCACAGTATCACATAGTGCAGCGATCTGATTTTTAGCGATCGCTGTACATGTGACCTTGTGACACTAAATCAGTATTAGGTTAGGCTAGTACTAGGCCTAGTTAGGTGAAAAGCCCCCCCCGCCCCCTCAATAAAGTTTTTAACCCCTTGATTGCCCCGTCACCTGTGATCACCGTAAAAGTGTCACGGGTGACGCTAGCTAGATAGATAGTTTTTTTTCAATCAGAATACCCGCCGTATTTACCTTTTATAGGTATTTAACCCCCGATCGCCCGGCGGTGACCCCAGTTAGCTTTTAGTGTGCGTTAGGGTCAGCGTAAACGCCAGGCAGGGTCAGTTAGCGAGGTACTCTGACACGCACGCACGCACATTAGGTAGGTGCTAGATATTATTATGATATCTGATCAGAGCAATATCTGCGATCTGATCAGATATATATTAGCGTCCCCCTTAGATTAGGGTTCTAAAAAACGCAGTGTTAAGCGTCTATAACGAGACTAGTCTATAG
>BLSH010273483.1:0-11577 GCA_018402905.1 Glandirana rugosa | reverse complement strand
GTACTCAGGAGAAGCAGCAGAATGTATTTTGGGGTGTAATTCCACACATACCCATGGAATATGTGAGCAATATATTATTTCAGTAACAACTTTGTGTAATTTTTTTTTTTTTTTGGTCATCTTTCAATCACTTCTGACAAAAAAATAAAATATTCAATGGGCTCAACATGCCTCTCAGCAAATTCCTTGGGGTGTCTACTTTCCAGAATGGGGTCATTTGGGGGGGGTTTTGTACTGCCCCTCCATTTTAGCACCTCAAGAAATGAGATAGGCAGTCATAAAATAAAAGCTGCGGAAATTCCAGAAAATGTACCCTAGTTTGTAGACGCTATAACTTTTGCGCAAAGCAATAAATATACGCGATTTTGCTTTTTTTTTTACCCGAGACATGTGGCTGAATGCATTTTGGCAAAAATTTATGACTAAAATTTAATTTTTTGTATTTTTGTAATAACATTAAGTTGAAAATATCATTTTTTTTCAAAATTTCCGTTATATTTTTGTTTATATCGCAAAAATTAAAAAGTGCAGTGGTGAACAAATACCACCAAAAGAAAGCTCTATTTGTGGGAAAAAAAGGACGCAAATTTCGTTTGGCTACTGCATTGCATGACCGCGCAATTACCATTTGAAGCGGCGAAGTGCCAAATTGCAAAAAGGGCTCCGGTCCTAAAGCTGGAAATCCTTCCGGGGCTGAAGTGGTTAATGCGCCCAGGAGACCCATTTTAACCACTTCAATACAGGACGTTTATACCCCCTTCCTGCCCAGACCAATTTTCAGCTTTCAGCGCTCTCACACTTTGAATGACAATTACTGCTACGTACCTGGAGGGTGAGCCAGACGGTAGAGGGAGACGGCTTATGGACCGCTGGGAGTGATACAGTGGCCACGGAAGCATGGCGGAGTAAGACTGCCTGATCAGTCCTGGAGACAGCTGGGCTGGATGCTGATGCAGACTGGTTGGACAGCAGAGCGGGATGCTGATACAGACTGGCTGGACAGCAGAGCAGGATGCTGATGCAGACTGGCTGGAAAGCAGAGCAGGATGCTGATGCAGACTGGCTGGACAGCAGAGCAGGATGCTGATGCATACTGGCTGGACAGCAGAGCAGGGTCGGGCAGGCCGGGTCGGCAACGATCGGACAACAGCAGGCAGAAGGAGAAGGCAGAGGCAGGTCACAAAGCAATCCTAGGTCAAGGCAGGAAGCAGACAAGCAGAGTAGGGCTATCCGGGTCAAGGTCACGAGCAAACGGGTACAGGAACACAGGTCACAGGATTCAGAAGCTGCAGACCAAACAGCAAAGTGACAGTGTGGAGGACCGGCTTAAATAGGGCTTCTGGCACCAACAATCGTGCGCATTGATGCGCGTGTGCGCATGAGCATTGGTGCACGAGTGCGCCGGAGTGCACGGATCGTCCTGTGGGCTTCCTGACATTACCCCCTCCTTATGGGCATCCTCCGAGTGCCCAATCGTCTCTTCTTTTACGGATTCCTGCGAAAGAAGGCATGGATCAGGTCTGTGGCATGTACATTTTGTGCAGGCTCCCAGGAATTTTCCTCTGGACCGTAACCCTTCCATTTAATCAGGTATTGTGTCTGACCCCTTCTTCTCCTGCAGTCAATGATGGCCTCAACCTCAAATGCCTCATCTCCGTTAATAATAACAGGTGCCGGAGGTCTTGAGCAGCGGTCAGGAAATGGGTCGGGCACTGCAGGCTTTAGCAGGGACACGTGAAACACCGGATGGATCTTGAAGGAATCTGGCAAGGACAATTCAAAAGATATATCATTGATCCTCCTCCTCACCGGGAAGGGGCCAATGAATCTAGGAGCCAGTTTCTTCGAGGAACATGCCAACCTTAGATTGGCTGTAGACAACCAAACCTGGTCTCCTGGTTGCAGAATCAGTTCCCCTCTTCTTCTCCTGTCAAACTACCTCTTACTGTCCTGGGCCTTTGCAATGGTCTCTTGTAGCAGCAAGCTGTTGCGGGTAAAGAAGCCCAATGTATCCTGAACTGCAGGAACAGAAGATTCAGGAACAAGGTCAGGTAGGAAGGTGGGATGAAACCCATAGTTGGCAAAGAAAGGAGACTGTTGGGTGGCCGAGTGGTTGAAGTTGTTGTAAGCGAACTCCGCCAAGGGCAGCAATGATACCCAATCATCCTGAACAAAAGAGGTGAAGCACCGGATGTACTGCTCCAGGGTCTGATTGGTGCGTTCGGTTTGCCCATTGGTCTGGGGATGGTAAGCGGATGAAAAGGAGAGTTCGATCTGCAAAGTTCCACATAACGCCTTCCAAAACTTGGAGGTGAACTGAACACCACGATCTAAGACAATATTTTTAGGCACACCATGGAGTCTCACAATTTCTTTAATAGACTCTGGCAGTCTCTGTGGCCGAAGGAGTATCTTTCAAGGGAACGAAGTGAGCCATTTTTGATAGACGGTCTACGATGACAAAGATGCCAGTGCACTGGTTAGAGGGTGGAAGTTTGACTATAAAGTCCATTGAAATCATCTTCCAAGGTCTGTCAGGTATGGGCAGAGGTCTGAGTAATCCCCATGCTTTGCTTCTGGAGCTCTTATTCCGAATACAGGTGGTACAGGCCTTAACATAAGCTTGGCAATCATTTTCCAGGCCAGGCCACCAGAATGAACGTTGCACCAGTTCAAAAGTCTTATGAATGCCAAAGTAGCCTGCCAGGGGATGGTCATGGCATACTTCTAGCACCTTAGTCCGAGCCTACTCGGGTACAAAGATCTGTTTGTCCTTCCATAGGAGTCCATTCCTGATTTGTAAAGTGATTCCGGGGGGGGGGGGGGCGTGTAATCCTATAGAGGCAGACTGTAGCTGATTTAACAAACTGGTGTGCAACAGCAAGAAGTTACCGGCTGGTAGAATGGTATCTGGCGCTGGAATGTTTCCTGGATCCTCAAACATGTGCGACAATGCGTCGGGCTTAGTGTTCTTTGATCCGGGCCTGTAGCTGATGTGTAATGTGAATCTTGAAAAGAAGAGTGCCCAACGGGCTTGAGGGGGCTTTAAACATTTTGCAGCTCTCAGATACTCTAGATTTTTGTGATCTGTGTAGATCAGGGTCGGATGTGCTGCACCCTCCAACAAATATCTCCATTCTTCCAGAGCAGCCTTGATCGCTAGCAACTCCCGATCCCCTACATCGTAATTCCTCTCGGCTGGAGAAAGCTTTCGTGAGAAGAACGCCACTGGGTGCGTCGCCTCCTTGAGGCCTTGGCGTTGTGACTGAATGGCCCCGATGGCGCTTTCAGAGGCGTCTACTTCGACGATGTAGGGTAGGGCAGAGTCAGGGTGGCTCAGAACAGGGGTGACTGTAAATCGCTTCTTTAATGTTTCAAAGGCCACCTGTGCTTCCTCGGTCCAGCAAAAACAGACACCCTGCTTAGTCAACTGCGTGATAGGGTGAATGATGGCTGAAAAGTTCTTAATAAGTTTGCGGGAGAAGTTGGCGAAGCCCACAAAACATTGAATTCCTTTGTCTGTGGGGGCCGGCCAATCCAATATCGCTGCGACCTTCTGGAGATCCATCGTGATTCCATTGGTAGAGATGATCAGCCCCAGGAACTGGATACTTTGTCGCTCAAAGTCACATTTCTCGGCCTTGGCATAGAGTCCATGCTCCCGGAGCCGACATAGCACACTCCTTACATGTCCCCGATGTACTTCTAATGAGACGGAAAAGATTAAGATGTCATCTAAGTAAACGACAACAAAGATGTCCAGGAAGTCCTTGAAGATGTCATTAATGAAGTACTGGAAGGTGGCCGGGGCATTGCAGAGGCCGAAGGGCATTACTAGATACTCAAAGTGTCCGTATCTCGTGCGAAAAGTGGTCTTCCACTCATCCCCTTTTCTTATGCGAATCAGGTTGTAGGCTCCTCTTAAATCAAGTTTAGTAAAAATACATGCTGATTTAAGCCTCTGGAACAGTTCAGGAACCAAGGGAAGGGGGTAGCGGTTCTTAATAGTGATCTTGTTCAAGTCCCGGTAATCAACACACGGCCTCAGGGAATGTTCTTTCTTCTCCACGAAGAATATGCTTGCACCGGCTGGAGAGGTGGCTGGATGAACCCCTTCCCAAGGTTCTCATCAATGTAGTACTTCTGATTCCCGTTCTAACAAGGGGAAGATGCGGCTAAAGGGAATCTCGGCTCCTGGGAGGAGTTTGATGGGCCAGTCATAGGGCCATTGTGGGGGTAAGGGGTCAGACATCCAGAAATTCATGGTAGTTGGCAGGAACCAGCTGACGTAGCTCAGGGTCTGTATCGGTGCACAGCAGGATCGTGGGTGAGGATGACGGGGAAGGTGTCTCCAGGCAGTGTTCTTGGCAGTAGGAAGATGAGAGCACAATGTTTCCGGTTCCCCAGTCTATTTGAGGGTTATGGCCCTGCAACCAAGGTAGGCCTAGGATGACAGGGGGGATGAGATGGCATCCAAGCACAGTAGCTCTTGGTGGTTGGTGGAGTTGATGGTCAGTAAAGGTGGGGTCTCCTTGGTAACCAGTCCAGACTTAATGCGAGACCCATCAGCCAGGAATACTGCGAGTTCTTGTTCCCTGGTTTGAAGTGGAATGCTCTGTGTGGCTTCTGACATGGAGGAGACAGGACCTCTAGGAACCGGAACAGGTGCTTTTGGCAGCATCCAGGTGGGGCGGAACAACTGGGAAGATCTCTCCGCTCTGCGCTCCCTTAGGCGCCGATCAATCTGGATGGAAAGCTTGATCAGCGCCTCCAGGGAGTTTGGTACTCCAACCAAGGCCAACTCATCCTTTAGACTCTCAGAGAGGCCCAGGTGGAACTGATGACAGAGGGCAGCGTCGTTCCAATTGGTGTCAGCACTCCAGTGTCTAAAGTCTGTGACATAGTCCTCGGCCGTTCTGCGGCCTTGCTAGAGTGCATGTAGAGCTGCTTCAGCTGTGGCAGTCCTTTGCGGGTCATCATACAACTGGGCCATGGTGTCGAAGAAGGTCTGCATAGAGTTAAGCTGGACATCATTCCGCTCCAGAAGCCGATGCGCCCAGGACTGCGGCTCCCCTTGCAGGAGTAAGATGATGTATCCCACCTTGGTGGATTCCACGGAAAAAGTCTGTGGCTGGATGGCAAAATAGAGCTGACAGGCATTTCGGAAAGCTCTAAATTTACCCCGATCACTGGAAAAACGTTCAGGAGTCGGCACCCGGGGCTCCGGAGGCAAAATCACCACTGAAGGTCCGGAGGATGCATTGGCCTGGGTCGAGAAAGAAGCTGAGTCAGAGGTCGGGTTGGATCCTGTGGCTGGAGACGCCATAGACTGGACCTGATTCTCTAGCCGAGTGTAGCTATCCTGAAGAGACTGCACGGCTTGTGTCAAGGCTGCCAGGTGTCGGCAAATCTCATCCATCGGAGTGGCATCCCTGGCTGGCTCAGTCATGGCTGTTTGGTACTGTTACGTACCTGGAGGGTGAGCCAGACGGTAGAGGGAGACCTCTCCTACAACTCCGGCTTACAGACCGCTGGGAGTGATACAGTGGCCACGGAAGCACAGCGGGGTAAGGGTGTCTGATCAGTCCTGGAGACAGCTGGGCTGGATGCTGATGCAGACTGGCTGGACAGCAGAGCAGGATGCTTATGTAGACTGGCAGGCAGCAGACAAGCAGAGTAGAAGGACGATCCGGGTCAAGGTCAAGAGCAAACGGGTACAGGAACACAAGTCACAGGATGCAGAAGCTGCAGACCAAACAGCAAAGTGACAGTGCGGAGGACTGGCTTAAATAGGGCTTCTGGCGCCAACAATCGTGCACATTGATGTGCGTGTGCGCATTGGTGCACGAGTGTGCATGAGCGTGCGCCGGAGCGCACGGATCGTCCAGTGGGCTTCCTGACAATTACTCTCTCATGCTACACTGTACCCAAACAAATTTTTTATCATTTTTTTTCACATAAATAGAGCTTTCTTTTGGTGGTATTTAAGAACCTCTGGGTTTTTTTATTTTTTGCGACATAAGTGAAAAAAGTGCGAACATTTTGAAAAAAAAAACACTTTTTTTTTTAGTTTCTGTGATAAAATTTTGCAAATAAGTAATTTTTGTTCATAAATTTGGGCCAAAACCTATACTGCTAACCAGTGGCGGCTGGTGAAGTTTTTGGATGGGGGGGTGCCAGGCCCCGCCCTTCCTTTTGACCCCTACTACTTCTAATAAGCCCCACCCCTTATAGAATCCACCCACTCTGTCCCCTGTATTCCACATATTGTGTCAGGAGGACACAGCTCAGCATCACAGGACACAGTATACAGCTCAGCATCACAGGACACAGTATACAGCTCTGCATCACAGGACACAGTATACAGCCCCAGCATCACAGGACACAGTATACAGCTCAGCATCACAGGACACAGTATACAGCTCAGCATCACAGGACACAGTATACAGCTCAGCATCACAGGGCATAGTATACAGCTCTGCATCACAGGACACAGTATACAGCTCTGCATCACAGGGCACAGTATACAGCTCTGCATCACAGGGCACAGTATACAGTGACACATGTGGGGGCAGTTATGCAGCCAGTGACACAGGCGGGGCAGTTATGCAGGCAGTGACACAGGTGGGGGCAATTATGCAGCCAGTGACACAGGTGGGGGCAGTTATGCAGCCAGTGACACAGGTGGGGGCAGTTATGTAGCCAGTGACACAGGTGGGGGCAGTTATGCAGCCAGTGACACAGGTGGGGGTAGTTATGCAGCCAGTGACACAGGTGGGGGCAGTTATGCAGCCAGTGACACAGGTGGGGGCAGTTGGAAGGCAGTGACACACGTGGGGCAGTTTGCAGGCAGTGACACAGGTGGGGTACATTGCAGAGATCCCCCCTCTCCCCGCACTTACCCCATCCAGCAGGCAGGATTGTTGCAGAGTTTCGGCTTACGGAGAGCATGCTGTCCCCCCTCGTCGGTCCCCGGGCTGTCATGGTCTCTGTGGGAGCGGAAGCCACCTCTGCTGCCACAGTGACCCGCCCCCGGCCACCGCATCCAATCACACTGAGCGGAGGCTCAGGGCAGCCAATCAAGCTATGCAGGGTGCACCTGTTCAGCGCACCCGCATAGGCTTTAATGGCCGACCAATAGGCTCACTACTTGGCTGTCATGTGACAGCCAAGGAGACGGAAAAAAAAAAAGAAAGTCAATGCACCGTCGCCTCCTGCAGGGGGGCGGGGCTGACTTTTTTTTTTCTACTTCTGTATCCGGCGGGGAGGTGGCGCCCAAGCGCCCCTCACACACCAGCCGCCGCTGCTAACCATCTTTGGTAAAAATAACCCAAATAAGTGTATATTTGGTCTGTGTGAAAGTTATAGAGTCTACAAGCTATGGTGCCAATTATTGAAAATTGATCACACCTCATGCACTGATGGCCTATCTCATTTCTTGAGGCCCTGAAATGTCAGGAATGTACAAATACCCCCCAAATTAACCCCTTTTGAAAAGTAGATATTCCAAGGAATTTAGTAAGAGGCATGGTGAGTTTTTTGAAGTTGTACTTTTTTCCCACAATTCTTGGGAAAATTAAGAAATTATTATTTTTATTTTTGCACAAAATTGTCATAACAAGTCATAACATTGTCATAACATGCAGGGAGCGCCGTCATGCATTCTAGGAGCAGAATTTTCACATCTAATTTCCTAAGGACCTATTACACTTTTGAAGGCCTTGGAGCACCAGGACAATGGAAGTACCCACAAAATGACCCCATTTTGGAAAGCAAACACCCCAATGTATAATCTATGAGGCACTATGAGTCTTTTGAATGGTTCATTTTTTTCCACAAGTCTTCGAAAAACGTGGAAAGAAAATGAACACACTTTTATTTTTACACAAAGTGGTCAATTTATAAGATATTTCTAACACATAGCATGTACATAACAAAAATAACCCCCCAAAACATTCTGCTACTCATCCTGAGTATGGTGATACCACGTGTGAGACTTTTACACAGCCTCGCCACATAGAGAGGTCCAACATGCAGGGAGCACCGTCAGGCATTCTAGGAGCAGAAATGTCACATCTAATTTCCTGACCACTACATTTGTGAAGGCCCTGGAGCACCAGGACAATGGAATTACCCACAAAATGACCCCATTTTGGAAAGCAAACACCCCAACGTATATTCTATGAGGCATTATGAGTCTTTTGAATGGTTCATTTTTTTTTCACAAGTCTTCGAAAAATGTGGAAAGAAAATGAAAACATTTTTATTTTTACACAAAGTGGTCCATTTATAAGATATTTCTAACACATAGCATGTACATAGCGAAAATTAACCCCCAAAATATATTCGGCTACTCATCCCGGGTATGGTGATACCACATGAGACTTTTTCACACCCTGGCCACATACAGAGGCCGAACATGCAGGGAGCACCGTAAGGCGTTCTAGGAGCATAAATTACACATAAAATTTAATTCATACCTATCACATTTTTGAAGGCCCTGGAGCACCAGAACAGTGGAATTACCCTCAAAATGACCCCATTTTGGAAAGCAAACACCTGAGGTATATTCTATGAGGCATGGGCTGCAGATAGGTACTCGGTTATTCTGATGGGCTGCAGATAGGTACTCGGGTAATCTGGACTGGTAAAAGGTACTTGGGTACTCTGATGGGCTGCAGATAGGTACTCGGTTACTCAGATGGGTTGGTGACAGGTACTCAGGTAATCTGAAGGGCAGGTGACAAGAACTCAGGTACTCTGATGGGATGGTGACAGGTACTCGGGTACTCAGATGGGATGGTGACAGGTACTCAAGTACTCTGATGGTCAGGTGACAGGTACTCGGGTACTTTGATGGACAGGTAACAGGTACTCGGGTACTTTGATGGACAGGTGACAGGTACTCGGGTACTTTGATGGACAGGTGATAGGTACTCGGGTACTTTGATGGACAGCTGACAAGTACTCTGATGGGCTGTGACAGATACTTTGATGGTGTGGTGACAGGTCCTCTGTATTAGGGGGGGTGATCAGTGTGCTTGGTGTGTACATCTGGCGGTAACAAGCTGTTACCGCACTCTCCCTCTCACACATGATCGGTGTGTGACAGGGAGAACTGCAGTAACAGCTCGTTACCGCGGTTTGTTTACATGACATGACCGGCTGTGATTGACACAGCCGGTCACGTGGTAAAGAGCCAATTCTATTGGCTCTTTACACTGATCGGAGCTGGGCTTTGTCCGAGGGACAAGCCTCAGCCCCGATCACCGCGCTGCAGGCACTTGGTGGTCGGTAGTGACCGGCTGTGATTGGACACAGCCGGTCACATGGTAAAGAGGGACACGATTGATCCGCGATCGCCACGCAGTAGCGGCGAGAAGCGGCAGACGTCATATGACGTCCGTCTGGATCGACGGAGGTTCCCTGCTGATGTAATTTTACAATGACTCGGTAGGGAACTGGTTAATTTTGAAATTTGACAATTTCCCACATCTAATCAATTCTTCTACTATGATAGGTATCGTTATCCTAGGTTCAGAGACATAGAGCAGAATATCATCTGCATATGCTGCTGCTTTAAACTCTCTGTCGCCGATTCTCACCCCTTTATTATCGCCATTCTTACGGATCACCATCAAAAGGGGTTCCAATTTTAGCACAAACAGAATCGGCGAGAGAGGGCATCCCTGCCTAGTTCCATTGCAAAATTCCAGGGTGGGTGATAGGGTACCATTAACTCTAATTTTCGCTGTAGGGTGATGGTAAAGCGACAATACCCATCGCATCATCTTATCCCTAAGGCCCCTTTCACACATACGGACCGTTTGTCCGTTTTTCATCCTCCGTTGACGGATGAAAAACGGACATCAATGCAACTCTATGGAAAAACGGATGACAACTGATGATCATTCATTTGCATCAGTTTTCATCCGCTTCCGTCAGCATCCGTCTTTTTGAACGGATGAAAGTCCTATTTTTCATCCGTTGAAAAAACGGATCGGACGAAAAACGGATGTAAACGGACGAACGGTCAGTTTTTCATCCGTTTTTGCATTGGTAGTGAATGTAAAAAAAAAACTGATGAAAAACTGATGACCACAGATGAAAAAACGGATGAAAAAAACTGATGATAAAACGGATGAAAAACGGATGAACTGATAAACTGATGAACTGATGAACGGTCCGTGTGTGAAAGGACCCTAACTGTCTCAAGGTCTCTTTCATGAAGCCCCAGTCTACCCTGTCAAACGTCTTTTCGGCATCCATTGACATAAGTAAATTTTTGCATCAAAAATAGAGACTTTAGACAGTTATCTCTCCTTTCCCTCCCTGTCACAAAACCGGTCTGGCCTTCATGTATCCAGCTTGATAATAATGATTTCAATCTCTCTGCTAATATTTTAGCAAAGATCTTAATATCCATGTTCAATATTGGTCTATAGCTCGCAGGAGATACCGGGTTCTTCCCCTCTTTCAAAATAAGCTTTACATGAGTCAGCAGTGATTCTTCTCTTAGTCTCTCCCCTTCCACTAATCTATTAAAATACTTACACATCCTAGGAACTAGTAATTTTTGAAACTTTCTATAATATAACATAGAGTACCCATCAGGGCCTGGACTCTTCCCATGGTCCATACTTTTTATTGCTCTCCCTACTTCCTCCTCTGTAATTGGATCCTCCAAATGATCCAACTCCTCCTTCGGCGCTTTGGGTAAATCCAGTCCCCCTAGGTACTCTTGAATCTCCTGCTTCTCAGGCTCTCCGCAAGCCTTATCTTCTTTTTGCCTCACATTATATAGTTGGCTATAATATTGGTGAAATACTGCGGCTATTTCAGGGGAAGAGTGTATTATTTTCCCTTCTGCATCTCTAATCTTAGGTATAAAGGACGCATACTTTTTTCCCTTACTTCCCTAGCCAGCCATTTTCCCGGTTTATTATCCCATTGATGTTTCTCTTTCATTACTAAATGAAATGCGCGTTTTCTATCTAATTAGTTCTGCCAGTTCCTCTTTTTTCCTCACAAGTTCTTGTTTTTCTGGTATACCTTTAGGTCTGCTTTGTTGTTCTAATTCCTGTATTTCCTTATACAGTCTATTCATCTTTTCCTTTTTTTCCCTCTTCCTTTTTGCTCCCACTCCAATCAACATCCCCCTTATGTAGGCTTTATGCGTTTCCAACAATAAAGATCGTGGGGTTCCTGGTATGTCATTGCTAAGAAAAAAGTTGTCTAGCTCCTGTTCTACCTTAATTATTATTTGAGGGTCTTGAATAAGGGAGTCGTTTAATTTCCATCCCATTCCTCCAAAATTACCTACTGCATTTTTAAGTAAGGGGAGTTTATGTTATTCTATTAATATATAATCAATCCTTGAATAGAACTTATGTACGGATGAATAGTGGGTATAATCCCAGACCTTCGGATGTCTTATTCTCCAGGCATCTACTCGTTGATATTCTGCCAGTACTTTTTTCATTTCCTTGTGACTATGGGGTAGTAGGCACTTAGAACTTCCTGTAATATCTATCTGTCTATCTATCTATCTATCTATCTATCTATCTATCTATCTAT
>BLSH010273440.1:508693-521786 GCA_018402905.1 Glandirana rugosa | reverse complement strand
CCCCCCCCCCCCCCCCCCCCCCCCAGCCGTTTTCTCATCTCCGCTGGACCCGCCGGTAGCAGCGGAGACGATCGGGTCTGTTCCCCCTGCACTGGAAGCTGAGTGAGCGCAAGATGCCGCCCACTCAGCTCCATAGCATTGCAGGGTGGAAGCGACGTCACAAGTGACTTCTGCCCATAGCTCTTAAAGGGAATTTTTTTTATTGCATATAACTGTAAATATGAGGTCTGAGGTCTTTTTGACCACAGATCTCATATTTGAGGCCCTGGCATGCTTTTTTCTATTACAAGGAATGTTTACATTTCTTGTAATAGAAATAAAAGTGATCAATTTTTTTTTTTTTTTTAAAGGACGATGTAAAAATTAAAAAGGAAATGTGACGTATCGCCGCGATTGTTAGAGCGAGAGCAACAATTAATTCTAGCACTAGACCTCCTCTGTAACTCAAAACTGCTAACCTGTAGAAAATTTTAACAGTCGCCAATGGAGATTTTTATGTTGCAAAGTTTGTTGCCATTTCGTGAGCAGGTGCAATTTTGAAGCATGACATGTTTGATATCAATTTACTCGGCGTAACATCTTGTACAATATGGAAAAAAATTGGGCTAACTTTACTGTTGTCTTATTTTTTTAACTCAAAGTGAATTTAAAAAAAAATGGTGCTTGTAAGACCACTGCACAAATAGGGTGTGACATAAAGTTTTGCAACAATCGCCATTTTATCTTCTAGGGTTTTAGAAAAAAATTATTTTTGGGATTCTAAGTAAATTTAAAAACTGATTAACTTGTAAACACCAAGTCCAAAAAGAGGCTTGGTCTGGAAGTGGTTAAATTTGGTATGGAGTTCCCCTTTAAGATCCTCAGAGCACAAGTGGGATCAGTTAAGACAATGATCCAACTTCAGTGCTTTTCAGTGGGCTGAAGTGGGATCAAAATTGGACAAAAGTAGTACTTTTCTTTTACGCTCACTTTAATTGTTTTTTTTTTTCACTTTTATTGCTGTCAGAAGTAATGGGCAGTGATGGGCATTCTTTATTGAGCGATCAATTTGAGCCCAGATGCCTCCTCTGCCCTTAGATTCATTTGATCACACCACATTTTTACTTCTCCCCTTTTATCTGCAGGGGTTACAGCCGGGGGTGTATACATGCTGCTCCCAAGTGAATGGGGCCATGCTGCAACTTCAGACTGTAAGAGGTTAAAGTAATTGATTGTAAATGATCATCTTGTAAGACAACCCATTGTGTTTAAAATAGGAATGAAAAGCAAAACATTTTGCATTGAAAAAAACACATTTTTCACCTTCTTTTTAACGTGATCACATTCCCTCTGTTCTCAACCTCATAGGGCTGTGGGGCGGGGGGGGGGGATTGAGAGAAGAAACAGAGCACTGAGCTTCCCAGTGAATGGCTGTGCAGCAGGGGTTTGTCAGGACAAGTCTGATCGTTGGAGGAGAGCACACCGACTTCCCACCATAGCTGTGCGCTCCTGCTTAGTGTGGTCAGTTTTTAATAGGAAAGGACTGTCTTTGAATGTCAGAATTTTACAATGCCTCATGGGACTTTTCGTTCTGTAACAGCTGGAGGGCTGTAGTTTGGAGATCCATGCTCCAATGCAATGCACATTAAGGCATTGTATAACGAACGTTAATGCAAGTGTGCTAATGAAGTGCAACAGCCCTAAAGCAAAAATGCTAGAAAACAGTGATATGCAAATCTTCATGCTTCCTGCTTACAGGACCTCCTATATTGGTCAGGAAGGTTTCAAACAAAGAGCGAATAGCTAGGGGATGATGTTATGCCCCTTCGCTGTGCTGAAACTGCACTTTCCAAATCAAGGGTCATTTTGACCTTTTTTAGGCCTGCGTCATCTGCTTGTCAAAGACTGGAATATTGTATTTGGTAGTTTTTTTTTTGTGTGTGTTTTTTTTTCTTTTTTTTTTAATACCACTTCTGCTCTGGAAGGTTTTACCTTCTTCATGACTAGGCCATTTCTTGCGATACAGCACTGTTGCTTTATCTGCACGGTCGTGCAACGATGTACCCAAATTAAATTCATGCCCTTTTTTCACACAAATAGAGCTTTCTTATGGTGGTATTTGATAACCTGCGGTTTTTATTTTTTGCGCTATAAACAAAAAAAAAAAAAAAGCCAGAGAATTTTGAAAAAAAACCCCTAATATTTCATGTTTCTCTTCAGCTGTAACAAGGGCAGTTTTAAAGTGATACAAAAGGATTGAGTGGAGAGGAATTAGCACATCTGTCAGGTTTTTATTTCTCTATTTTTGTCTGTACGCCTGTTTACCATTGTCGTCAAAGTAAAAGTAAGAGATAATATTGGGTTGTTGCCAGAACAGTAATAGAGGGAAAATCTTCCCATGGGGATACGAGGACACTAGCACCAAACACCAGGGGAAATTTTGAATAGGGTGTTTTTATCGGCGAGTATGAGTACTAATACTTTCGGTCAAGTACTCGGATACCGAGTACCGATACTTTGCGATGCATTATGCATTGATACAAAATGGGTGATTTTAACAGGAATGAGGTGCAATTCCTCTCCGAATCGCATGCGATTTCCCCCACTGCTTCTTTTGTATGTTTTGAAAGGGAAAGGCGCCATCTAGTGGGCAGTTAAAGAAGCACGTTTGGCTGTATATCTCCTGTGGATCACAGGAGTACAGCTCATTTTGCACTCCTGTAACCAGTTTTCAGCAGAGACCAGGCTAAAGTCCACTCTGCCGACGTCAGTCGGTCCAGGCTCGGGCGTCATCACAACCATAGTCATGATCTGCCCAGATCCCTGGGCCGGCACCCGGCTCAGCCTATCGGCGAGCTGCTGAGAGCCTGAGCCGGCCGCTCCCCCCCTCCACAGCTCATCGCTCCGATGAGTGAGCAGGGGGCACAGCAGAGAGCCGGTGACTGACAGCAGCTCTCTGCTCACGGAGCTCAGAGAACCGAGCAATCAACAGTGTTCGATCTCTCAGTTCTCAGTGTTAGAGACGTCGGGACAGATGCAGCATGGTACTAAAAAGAAATAAAAAAAACAACAATTTACATCTTTTTTAAAATAATGTACAACTCCCATTAAAGTGTTACCCACAACATCAAAATCAGTCTGTATATGCAGTAAAGTATGCTTGTTATACTCACTGTGGAACCTAAGAGGTTAATCCTCTGCATTGTGTAAAAAGGCTGTTTGATCCTGTCTTCTCTGATCCTCCCCTTTCACTGTCCCCAATCCATCTCTTGATAGTACAGAGCCTTGGGGGCACTCTGTACATGTTTAGATTGGTGTGTATTGCTAGAGTTTTTTTTTTCCTTGGGAGGGTGCATGTGATCGACACAGGGCCAATGAGCACTGTCCAGACAGAGGGTCAGGAGTCAGGCAGGCACATAGGACAATTGGGGATTACGAAAACTCCTACAAGTTTTAACCAGTGCTCGTCCTGACACTGATAGAAGTCACAAGACTGCTGTATACTGCTGATAAGAAAAGGTATTTAGCAGTTCATATTTACTAAAATAATTGCATTTCCATGTTTTGTGTACTGTGGGAGACCAGATATAGTGAATGCAGGGTCCTGGGTTTAGTAAAACTTGTAAGTACATATCTGGTCAAATGAAAAATCGGCATAGTGTTCCAGTCCCGCCTATAGAAAATCACGCGGCTGGAGGAGAAGTTTTGGGATTCCTGTGGGTGTGGGGCGAATGTGATGTCCGCTTGGGGACAGACCGCCTCTACATCTCCTCCAGCCCTGTGAGCACCTCCAGCAGCCGTGATTTTCTATCATTTTGTAGTGACGCAAATCGCACCACAGAGTACCTGTAGCTTTTGTGGGAGTAAAGATACTCGCACAAATGCTTGGTATTGGTGCATCCCTAATTTTGAACATTCAGGGGCTTATGTATAAAAGGGTGCTAACAGGATTCTTTAGTGCTGATGATCACAGCCAATCACAATCCTTGTTTGAATCCCAGCATAATTTGGCTCCCATGATTTGTATATTTTATCAGTAATGTGGACATTGGGGAGAATTAATTAAAAAAAAAAAAAAAAAAAAAAAAAAAGCTTTCTCATTCGTTCATTGACGGACGCAGCCTCTTATTCTTGACATGTGGGGTTTATGCACCTTTCACTAGGAGTGGACTAGGGAGAACGTAGTTCAGCTAAAAGCAGACACAACCCCTCCCAAGGGGCAGTCCTCACTTGGCATAACCCCTCCTGCCCTGCTCACCAACTTTTTTCTGCCTAGTGCAAGGAGTAGGACCTGGCCCGCGGGTTGTGGGGGGTAGGCAGGCGGGTGGTGTCCCCCCTTCTTAGGGCATGGGTGGGCTTGATCCTTCCTATCCCTTACTATTGCCCCCCCCCCCCCCCCCCCCCCCCGGGCTGTAGCTCTCTTCTTGGGTCTCCATTATCCCAGGATAGGGTGATCAGATTGGATCACCGGGCCCGATGTTCCCTCGCCTGGTGGCTGCGGGCCCCGGTCTTGGGGCTGGGAAAGTCGCTTCTACCCTTGGAATAGACGGTGGTCACGACGGATGCCAGCCTATCCGGCTGGGGGGTTTCCTGAGCCTGCTGTCGATCCAAGGTCACTGGTCCCCGGAGGAGTCCTGTCTCTCAATCATTGTGCCGGAACTTCGAGTGATCAGGCTTTGCCTCTCCCACTGGTCGGGGAGGTTGCATGGTTGTCCTGTTCAGGTCCAGTCAGACAATGCCACGGCGGTGGCTTACGTGAATCATCAGGGCGGAACAAGGAGCGCGACATCGGCGTTGGACGTAGCCCACATTCTGAGGTGGGCAGAGCTTCACGTGCCGGCAATCTCCGCCGTTCACATTCCGGGCATCGAAAATTGGCAGGCGGACTACCTCAGTCGCCAGAGGCTGGATCAGGGAGAGTGGTCCCTGCACCCGGAAGTCTTCCGCCAGACGTGGACCTGCTAGCGTCCCGGCTCAATCTGAAGGTGCAGACCTTCGTGAGCAGAACAAGGGATCCGTTGGCAGACGCGGCGGATGCCCTCGTGGCTTCGTGGTCTCGATATTGACTGCTCTATGGCTTCCTTCCGCTGCTCCCGCGCCTACTGCGCAGGATAGAGGCAGAAGGGATTCCAACCATTCTGGTAGCGCCAGATTGGCCCCAGCGTCCTTGGTACGCCGATGTGGTGCGGATGGTGGTCAATGTTCGCTGGCGGCTCCCGCTTTGCAAGGACCTATTTTCACAGGGACCAATCTTGCACCCTGCTCTACCCCTGCTGGCTTTAACGGCCTGGCTATTGAGTCCGAGGTGTTATAAGATAGGGGGCTCTCTGAGTCCATAATTCCCACTATGCGCGTAAAGCCACTTCGCATAAGATCTATCACCGCACCTGGAAGGCTTACATTGCCTGGTGCGAGGCGGGGGGATGGAGCCCCTGTTCTTTCTCTGACTCGGGTGCTGGCCTTCCTTCAGCAAGGCCTAGATCACAAGTTGGCATTGAGCATGCTTAAGGGACAGATTTCTTCCCTGGCGATTCTTTTTCAGCGTCCTTTGGTAATGCATTCATTGATTCGTACCTTTTGTCAAGGGGGTTCGGCATGTTGCTTTCCAGGTACGGGCGCCTTGGGACCTTAATCTGGTGCTTCAGAAGCCGCCATTCGAAAATATCAGGGAAATTTCCCTGCAGCTGCTTTCACAGAAAGTGGCCTTCCTGGTGGCTATTACATCCGCTAGGTGGGTGTCTGAGCTGGCGGCTCTGTTCTGTAGGTCTCCGTACTTGGTCTTACATAGGGACAAGGTGGTTTTGCGCCCTTATCTGTCCTCCTTACCGAAGGTGGTTTCTTCTTTTCACATCAATGAGGAAATTGTCCTTCCTTCGCTGTGTCCGCGCCCGTCTCATCCTAAGGAGGTTGCTTTGCATTCCCTGGTTGTGGTTAGGGCTCTGCGGGTGTATCTGGTGGCCACGGCCTCTTTTCGGAGGTCTGATGCGCTTTGTCGCGGTGGATGGTCCGCGCAAGGGGATGGCGGCCTCGTCGGCCACTATTTCCCGTTAGGTACGACAGACGGTGACCCGTGCGTATGCTGTTCGGGGGCCAGGAGGCCCCCTTTCCGGTCACTGCTCACTCTACCAGGGAGATTAGCACTTCTTGGGCTTTCCGACATCAGTTTCTCAGTTGTGCAAGGCGGCCACTTGGACCTCGGTGCACACTTTTTCAAAATTTTACAGAGTTGATGTTGCAGCGTCTGCGGTTGCTGCTTTTGGCTGCAAAGTTTTGCAGGCGGTGGTGTCAGGCGCGTCTGGCACCTCCCGGAGAACACTTCTGTTGGGTACTGTTGTTGCCCACCCCTCGTGACACTGCTTTGGGACATCCTCACATGTCAAGAATAAGAGGCTGCGTCCGTCATTGAACGAATGAGAAAATAGGATTTTTTGACTTACCGTAAAATCCTTTCTTCTACGTTCACTGACAGATGCAGCCCTTTATTGACAAGTGGGGTTATATGCACAGCCTACCAGGAGTTGACTAGGCAAAAAGAAAGAAAGCAAGCTGACCCCTCCCAGGAGGCCGATCTCTCTCTCTCCCATATAACCCCCCCCTGCTCTGCTTAGCATATCAGTTTTTTTTTTTTTTTTATGCCTAGTGCAAGGAGTTAGACCTGGCTCCTTTTTGGGACCTGCGGTTCATCTTTTTTTTGCTACCGCTTTTTTATTTTTTTCAAGCTAACTGATGAAGACTGCTATCAAGAAGCCAGCTGGGGCATAGAGGATAACTAGAATCCTGCACTTCCCCAGCGCGGCCGACCGATGCGAGCTAGCCCTAGCCTCGGGGCCCGCGGATTTGTGCCCGTTCCGTGCGGGTGGCCAGTGGGTGAACCCCACTTGCGCCCGGTTACCGGACCTGGTTCCTGTCCAGGGGCCTGCGGCCTGCAGCATCCCTCTCCGGCATGGGAGGAAGGTCTGCGACCGGGTGGCTACCCGCCACACCCGTCGGACTGGTGAGTGACCCCCCTCTCTTCCCCCCTAGGGGCGGGCGGGGGGGGCTGGGCAATTTGAGCCGGCCGGTGGTTGGTGTTCGCTGGGCTAGTGTACACCCTGGGTGTTCTCGTCCCCCTCCTACACCCCTTCTCCCCGCACCGCCATGCGGCAATCTGTCATTTTGCCGTAGCCACGGCCATTTTCCTGTGGTTTTCCCTCTAGTGCTGAGCGGCGGCCATTTTGCAGTAGTCGCGGCCTGTATTACAGGCTTTGGCCTCTAGTGAACGTTCGGCGGCCATGTTGGATGTCCCTGGAAAGAAAAACATGCTGCTGCTGTTTTTGCTTCCTCTTTCACCCTGGGACAGCGTGGATGAAAACAGGCGGCGCAGGCTCTGACTGGTGGGGTCCCTAAGCACTCCTACTGTGACGCAGCGCTTGTGAGGCAAAAAACAGCAAGTATAGCTAGGCTCTCCCTGGGGTGCTGGTAGCGGTGGGTGTAGTCCTCCTGGGATCTCCCTGGTTGCTCTGTGGGATGGCGGTGGGGCTGCATTGTGGGGGTGTCAGGTCATCTTTTCTAATTTGACTGTCAGTTCCAGTGGTGCGATGGCGGATGACCCTGCTGGTCCTTCTGAGGAGGAGTCAGCGGCAGCGCAACCTGCGCTGGGGACCCTGGTGTCCCTGGACCAGCTGAGAGCAGTATTTGGGGAGTTCCTACCCCGGGTGGGGCCGAGCATGGCTCTGGGGGCCCTAAAATCGTCCGCCTCCCCCTCTTTCCTCAGGGGAAGAGTCTGAACCGGAAGTGGCTTCGGGGGTCACGGGGACCCCCAGGGAATTCTCAGAGGGCGAACTAGATCCCTCGGACGGCAAAGAAGACCAGGGGGCCTCGGTTGCGTGCGAAAAGGCGCTGGTGGCCGCGCTGATTACCAATATCTGTGCGTCCTTGCGACTGGACCAAGCAGGGGAGTCGCAGGAGTCTGCATACGTTTGCCGGTCTGCTAGGCCACCCAGGTCCCCTAAGGCTTTTGATCCTTATGATCAATTTTTTGACCACCTGGTCTATCAGGAATGGCAGCGTCTCTGTATGCTACCCTTTTGAGGATAGTTTTGAGAAGAAGTGGGCCTCCCCCGCAGTGGACCCTTCGGTGGCTCGCCTGAACAAGGCAACGACCATTCCTCTGGAGGGGTCTCCCTCATTTAAGGACCCAGACGATAGGCGGACGGAGGCGGTGTCAAAAGCACTTTTCCTGCTGGCAGGGTCAGCCATGAGGCCGGCCCTAGCATTAGCCATGGCGGCGCAATCTCTGTCCGAGTGTACGATGGAGCTGCAGAATGACTTGGACTGCGGGAGGACGCTTGAGGCGTCGCAGAGAGACCATTTGTTTCAGGGTCTTCGGTACCTGTGTGACGCAGCTCTGGACCTGCTTCCCATGTTGTCTAAAATAGCTTTTGCAGTCATTATCAGACGGGTACTCTGGTTACGCTCGTGGTTGGGTGACCACGCGTCTAAGAAGGGTCTTACGGATCTCCCTTTTCAGGGTGGTCGGCTCTTTGGGGCGCAGTTGGATGAAATTATCAAGGATTTCACTGGAGGGAAGAGTACTTTTCTTCCGGAGCCCAGGTGGCCTTGAGTTCCGCCGCAAGCAGTGTCCTGCTTCTTCGGGTCAGAAGAGGTTTTTTTTTTCGTGCCCCTAATGCAGCGGGCAAGGGGTCGAGGCCCGGCAAGCCTGCCGCGGGGGCAGGTAAACGACCCTGGCAACGCAAGAGTGAAAAAGACAGAGGAGAAGTCTTCCTCTGCATGATGGGTTGCCCCCACCCGATTTTCGGGTGGAGGGGCCGTCTTCTGGGGTTCATACAGGTGGACTACCCGCAATTTCCGACCGGTGGGTGCAGGAAGTGGTGTCCTCCGGGTACAGGATAGAGTTCAGCACTCTACCCACAGACAGGTTCTTCCCATCGAACTTGAGACTCCCTCAGGGGCATCAGGAGGCCCTCCTAAGGGCTGTTCAGGCACTCTCCGACCAGGGGGTGATCGTGCCAGTACCTCCGTTGGAAAGGTTCCACGGTTTCTACTCAAACCTATTCGTGGTCCCCAAAAAAGGGGGGGGGGGTCAGGCCAGTTCTGGACCTGAAGGTGCTAAACCACTTTGTGTGAGCGCGAAAATTCAGGATGGATTCTGTCTGTTCGGTCGTGGCCGCCCTGCACCAAGGGGATTTCATGGCGTCCCTGGATATCAGGGACGCGTATCTCCACGTTCCAATCTGTCTCCGGCACCAGCGTTTTCTGCGCTTTGCGGTGGGAGATCTTCATTACCAATTCGTGGCACTTCCCTTCGGTCTGGCCTCGGCTCCCCTGGTTTTCACCAAGCTGGTGGCCCCGGTGCTGGCGCTGCTGAGGCAGAGAGGCATTGCGGTGGTAGCATACCTCGACAATCTGTTACTGAGAGCTAAGTCTGCTTCGGCTCTGGAGGAGAACGTGGCTGTCACCATGGCCTCAATGAAGGACTTTGGCTGGCTGATCAATCTGCAGAAGTCGACAGTGACACCGTCCTGTTGCCTGGAATACCTGGGTCTGATTCTGCACACTGAGCAGGCGAAGGTGTTCTTACCTCCGGCCAAGTTACTGACACTACAAGCAGAGGTGCGAACCCTGCTGTCACGCCGGTGGTCCTCCTTACGGTTCTGTATGTGGGTGTTTGGGCTTATGGTCTCAGCCTTCGAGGCGGTACCTTACACCCAGAGTCACACTCGGCTCCTTCAGCGAGCGATTCTGTCATGGTGGGACAAGTCTCCGCTGTCCCTGGACCAGCTGATCAGATTGGATCCTCAGACCAGAGGATCGTTGACCTGGTGGCTTCGGGCCCCGGCTCTGACGTTGGTGAAGTCCTTTCTCCCCCTGAATTGGTTGATGGTCACGACGGACGCCAGCCTATCTGGCTTCGGGGGGGGGGGGATCCTGGGGCAGCTGTCTGCTCATGGCTGTTGGTCGGCGCAGGAATCTCGCCTTCCGATCAATGTGCTGGAGCTGAGGGCGATCAGGCTCTGCCTCTCCCACTGGACAGTAAGGTTGCACAGCCTCCCGGTTCCGGCTCAGTCGGACAACGCCACGGCAGTGGCGTATGTGAACCATCAGGGTGGAACGAGGAGCTCTGCAGCAGCTGCGGAAGCAGCTCTCATTCTGCGATGGGCAGAACTTCACGTGCCGGCAATCTCCGCCATTTACATTCCGGGTGTAGAGAATTGGCAGGCGGATTTTCTCAGTCGCCAGATGCTGGATCAGGGGGAATGGTCCCTACATCCAGAAGTGTTCCGCCTGATTTGCCACAAGTGGGGCACGCCAGATGTGGAACTCATGGCGTCGAGGTTCAATCACAAGGTGTAAACTTTTGTGTGCATAACCTGAGACCCGCTGGCGGCCGCCACGAACGCGCTGGTAGCGCTTTGGAGTCGGTATCGGCTCCTGTACGCTTTTCCTCCCATCAAGCTTCTACCACGGCTACTGCGCAGGGTGGAAGCGGAGGGGATTCCGACAATCCTGGTGGCTCCGGACTGGCCTCGGCGTCCTTGGTACGCCGACGTGGTGCGAATGGTGGCAGATGTTTCCTGGCGTCTTCCGCTGCGCGAAGATCTGTTTCAGGGACCCATCTTGCACCCTGCTTTACCCTCGCTGGCTTTGACGGCTTGGCTATTAAGTCCCAGGTGTTGAGGGATAGGGGTGTTGCTGACTCCGTGATCCCTACCATGCTTAAAGCGCGCAAGTGTACTTTGCGCAAGATTTATCATCGCACCTGGAAGGCCTATATTGCCTGATGTGAGGCAGGGGGTTGGAACCCTCGCTCTTACGTTGTGTCCAGGGTCCTGGCTTTTTTGCAGCAGGGCCTGGATAAAAAATTGGTATTGAATACTCTCAAGGATCAGATTTCAGCTCTGGCGATTCTATTTCAGTGGCCTTTGGCGTCACATTCGTTGATTCGTACATTTGTACAAGGTGTGCGCCATGTGGCTCCTCAGGTACGGTCGCCTTTGGTGCCGTGGGATTTGAATTTGGTGCTTTCTGTGCTGCAGAAACCGCCATATGAGAAGATCAGGGATATGCCTTTACATTTGCTGTTGCAGAAAGTGGCTTTTTAGGTGGCCATCACATCCGCTATGCGGGTGTGAGTTGGCAGCGTTGTCCTGCAAGTCTCCTTACTTAGTCCTTCATAAGGACAAGGCGGTATTGCGCCCTTCTCCTTCATTTCTACCGAAGGTGGTCTCTTCTTTTCACATTAATGACGATATCATTCTTCCTACATTATGTCCGCATCCATCGCATCCCAAGAAATTTGAGTTACATTCATAGGATGTTGTGAGGGCTTTGCGGGTGTATTTGGCGGCTACAGCCTCCTTTCGGAAGTCTGATGCGTTGTTTGTACTGACGGATGGTCCACGCAAAGGATTGGCGGCCTCGTCGGCTACTGTTTTCCGTTGGATCAGACAGACCGTGACCCATGCGTATACTGTTCGGGGCAAAGTACGCCCTTTTCCAGTCACGGCTCTTTCCACCAGGCCAGTTAGCACTTCCTGGGCTTTCAGACACCAGGCTTCGGTGTCACAGGTGTACAAGGCGGCCACTTGGGCCTCGATCCACACGTTTACAAAGTTTTATAAAGTTGATGTGTCAGCATCTTCGGATGCTGCTTTTGGCCGTAAAGTTTTACAGGCGGCAGTGTAGGCGCGGCTGGCGCCTCCTGAGAGGATTCCGTTGGGTACAGTTGTTGTCGTTTACCCACCCCTCTTGACTGACACAGCTTTGGGACATCCCCACTTGTCAATGAAGAGCTGCGTCTGTCAGTGAACGTAGGAGAAAATGGGATTTTATTATAACTCACTGTAAAATCCTTTTCTCTGAGTTCACTGACTGACGCAGCACCCACCCCTCTGTGTTGCGTTTGTACGGCTTGTTACGAACTGATATGCTAAGCAGAGCAGGGTGGTTATATGGGAGAGAGAGGACGGCCCCCTGGGAGGGGTCAGATTGCTTTCTTTCTTTTTGCCTAGTTAACTCCTGGTAGGATGTGCATATAACCCCACTTGTCAATGAAGGGCGGCGTCTGTCAGTGAAGTCAGAGAAAAAGATTTTACGGTAAGTTTTAATAAAATCCTTTTTTTCCTCTGAGTTCATTGACGGACGCAGCACCCACCCCTCTTTTGTTGAGTTTGTACTGCTTGTTACGAACGGAGTTGCTGAGCAGGGCAGGAGGGGTTATGCCAAGTGAGGACTGCCCCCTGGGAGGGGCTGTGTCTGCTTTTAGCTGAACTACGTTCTGCCTAGTCCACTCCTAGTGAAAGGTGCATAAACCCCACATGTCAGGAATAAGAGGCTGCGTCCGTCAATGAACTCAGAGAAAAGGATTTTACGGTAAGTCAAAAAATCCTATTTTTGCTTGCTGGAGCGCAGGCATCCACTTCCAATGGGTATTTTTTTAAGCTGTGGGGAAAACATGAAAGAAGCGGATTGGCCCTAATGGGTAATTGAGATTAAACCTGTTTTGGACACTTTATATTAACCCCCCCCCCCCCCCCAGTCGTATGGACCTCATCTAACGTCATTTAAACTTGTTGGGGGGCATTTAAAAAATGGGACAGGTTGGCCGTTTCATTGTTTTACTGAAAATGCGTAACGGTATCTCTCAGAATAAGAGAAAGCCAACATAATATCAATAATGCACATGCATTGCATAGATTTCATTGAGTCTTTCAGTTTCTCCTTCTTTTATGCTTTGTAAATGAGAAAAAAATTAGCCTTTACGAGTTTATTCTTTAAGAATGTTAAAGCTTATCGTCCACCTGTTTTCTCACAGCTGTTCTTAAGAACTGAAAGAAATGGCTTCGATCCAAAACAAACTCCATCCATGAAGAAGGCCAGGCGTCCAAGCTCAGAAGCTCAGGAAGCAAAATCCAAACGCAGGCGGAGCGACTCCTCTAAAGTAAGAGCATACCTGTGCTCGGGGATTCTACCACTGCATTGCAAATATCCTGTTCTGAGATATAAAACCAAACTCCAGGCAAATATAATTGTAAAATTTAAATTCTTTTCTCCAGAAATGAGCTGATTTTTTTTTTTTTTTTTTTTTTTTTTTTTTAATAATGTTAATATAAAC
>BLSH010273440.1:477703-505230 GCA_018402905.1 Glandirana rugosa | reverse complement strand
ACATACACGGACCTCCGCTCATTCGCTCCGGGGGGGGCATCGCGGGTGGCCGGCGGCAATCGAAGCCGCCGGACCCGCTCCCTGGACCCCCCGGACACAGTGAGCGCGCGCGCTCACAGTGGCTCTGTATCGCGGCCGCCGTCGTATGACGGCGATTCGCGTTACAGAGCCACATTGTCGCCGTCAATTGCCGATCAGCCGTCGGCAAGCGGTTACAATTCTTTTCCCTTGGGAAACAAATTGCTAACTACGTTCCACACAGCAGAGGAGATGGCAGTTCTGAAATTCTCTCTATCCTCATGTTGAGATTATCAGTTGCCAATTGTCAGAAGAATTGAACATTTGTCTTGCCTGTGGTCTCCCTGCAGCTGATCTTTTCCTTATTACTGATTGACCATGTCTGAGATGCCACCCTGCTGACTTTTTTAATCTGATGACTGATGGAAAAATATTCGAGCAGCGGCATGAGAAGTGTAACGAAAACAAATCCACAGAATAAATTAATTACAAGCAGAGTGATCCTTGCTTGGCAGGTCCTCAGGTTCTGCTTTCTCTTTAGCAAGGAGAACCGTGAGTAAGCTGCATCACCAAATCTCTCTTCATATCTGAGACTCAGTCGGAGGCGCACAATGCCTTCGATCTCACACTGCAGGTATACATACAGTTAGGTCCGTATATATTGGGACACGGGCACAATTTTCATAATTTTTGGCTCTGTATGCCACCAGAATAAAATTAAAACAAAACTATGCAATTGAATTTGACGTGCAGACTATCATCTTTAATTCAAGGGTTTGAACATAAATATCAAGTACAAAATTTAGGAACTGCAACCGTTTTTATACACAACCCCCTCCTATTTTCAGGGGCTCAAATGTAATTAGACAAATGCATATAATAAAATGTTTGTTTTTAATATTTTGTTGAGAATCCTTTACTGGATATAAAGTTATTGAAAGCTTACGCGCCACAGTAATTAATTTTTTTTATTTTTTTTGTTATGCAGCTGCTGCTGTGGCCTATGTGCAATATAGGGATATGTAAGAGTAGGAACAAGATTAGAGTCCTGTTTTACAAGCGCTTGCCTAGTATAAATATTCACCCTCTAAAATAGTAGATAACCATTTAGTACTTTACATACATATGTGTAAATTTTAGCAAATTGCCAGTAATATAAAGTGCCAACAGTGAAAATTTTGTGCAAATCAGTGCAAAATATCTGCGCATCAATCATTATGTTATTTGATATAAAATATGACAGTCACTTGATATAAAGTGCATGCGCAATCCTGTGCAAAAGGTGACTTCTTGATAACTTTCTTGTTTCATTTATCCAACATAGTGTCCATACTTTTCAAACTCAAAGTGCTCGTGCTGTGCCTTGTGCAAAATAAGACTTTTTTTAGGGTATTATACCCTGCTTACCAGATCCCAATGACTCTCCACCCGTACAGTGTGGAGAAGTCAGTGCGCGCTTGTGGTCTACAATCCGACCCTGGATATGTTGTCCTTCTCTGTATACACACTCTCGTCTCCGCTTCCACAAGTGTTATATGTAAAAGGAAAGATTTCTCAACGCGTACCTCTTTAAAATCTCTTTTATTGGCCCATAATCACAGTACAATCCATACAACGAAACAATTGTGAGGGTTCCGTGACCGCCGTGATTCTGCAGTATCAGTTTGCGGGTCACCGGACGTTCGGGTGACCCGCAAACTGATACTGCAGAATCACGGCGGTCACGGAACCCTCAGTTGTTTCGTTGTATGGATTGTACTGTGATTATGGGCCAATAATAGAGATTTTAAAGAGGTACGCGTTGAGAAATCTCTCCTTTTACATATAACACTTGTGGAAGCGGAGACGAGAGTGTGTATACAGAGAAGGACAACATATCCAGGGTCGGATTGTAGACCACAAGCGCGCACTGACTTCTCCACACTGTACGGGTGGAGAGTCATTGGGATCCGGTAAGCAGGGTATAATACCCTAAAAGAACTTCTTATTTTGCACAAGGCACAGCACGAGCACTTTATGAGTTTGAAAAAGTATGGACACTATGTTGGATGAATGAAACAAAGTTATCAAGAAGTCACCTTTTGCACCGGATTGCACATGCACTTTATATCAAGAGACTGTCATATTTTATATCAAGTAACATAATTAATGATTTATGCACAGATATTTTGCACTGATTTGCACAAAATTTTCACTGTTGGCACTTTATATTACTGGCAATTTGCTAAAATTTACACATATGTATGTAAAGTACTAAATGGTTATCTACTATTTGAGGTTGAATATTTATACTAGGCAAGCGCTGTTAAAACAGGACTCTAATCTTGTTCCTACTCTTTACTGGATAGGACTACCTCCAGTCTGGAACCCATGGACATTACCAAAGACTGGGTTTCCTCCTTACTAATGCTTTGCCGGGTTTAACTGCAGCTGTCTTCAGTTCTTTGTTTGTGGGTCTTTCTTCTTTTAGTTTTGCCTTCAGCAAGTGAAATGCGTGTGCAATTGGGCTGAGATCAGGTGATTGACTCGGCCATTGCAGAATATTCCTCTTCTTTTCTTTCTAAAGCTCCTGGGTTGCTTTTGCAGTGGTTTTGGATCATTGTCCATCTGTACTATGAAACGCCTTCCAATAAACTTTGCTGCATTTGGCTGAATCTGGGCTGACAGTATATCTCTAAACACTGCAGAATTCATCCAGCTGCTTCTGTCACATCATAAATAAACACCAATGACCCAGTGGCAATGGAAGTCATGCATGCCCATGCCATCACACTGCAAGCTCCACCATTTTTTACAGATGACGTTGTGTGCTTTGGATTATGAGCGGTCCCAATGCTTCTCCACACTCGTTTCTTCCCGTCATTCTGGTACAGATTAATCTTAGTTTCATCCGTCCAAAGAATGCTTTTCCAGGACTGGTCTGGCTTTTGGCAAAATTTCCCCTGGCTTTTCCATTCTTCAGGCTTGTGAATGGTTTGCACCTTGTGGTGAACCCTCTCTATTTGCTCTTGTGCAGTCTTCTCTTGATTGTAGACTTTGACAATGATACCTCCTGGAGAGTGTCCTTTACTTGTCTGGATGTTGTGAATGGGTTTTTCTTTACCATAGAGCAGAACCTGCAATCATCCACCACTGTTGTCTTCCGTGGACGTCCAGGCCTTTTTATGTTGCTGAGGTCACCAGAGCATTCTTCAGAATGTACCAAACTGTTGATTTGGCCACTCCTAATGTTGCTGCTATCTCTGATGGATATGTTTAATTTTTGAAGCCTTACAATTGTCTGTTTCACTTGCATGGACAGCTCCTTTGGACACATGATGTAGGTTCACGGCAAGAGATTCTAAATGCAAATACCACACTTAGAATCAACTCCAGACCTTTTACCTGCTTAAAGTGGTTGTCAAGGCATCTGGAAAAAAACACACCTGCAAGAGAAAGGCATAATGAGCTAGTATGCATCACACCTGACTGCCTTCCTATTTGATCCTGCCAGACGGAGAGGAACGGATCCCCTTCCATTCATTTTTGCTGGATCGGATTAGAGGTAGGCAGGTAAAAACCGATACAAGTCCGCTTACATCCGCCGCCGCATAGAGTAGAATGGAGGGTCTGAAAAACAAACATGTGGACCCGATTGGACCACTCGTGTGAAGGGGCCTAAGGCATGTTATGGATTAGGAATACAAATCCTTCGACTATGTTTTGGTAATTTCGCATTAGTATCTTTCTAGGTGTCTATCCAATTCTAGGCTTGTTGGTACCTGATCCAGTACAGCGCCGTTCTTTTAATACATCAGTGCTGCTATATGCTGTGATGTGTATATGAGCCTCACTCGTGTGTTTGTCTATCCTAGCTGCATGTACAAGTGACCCAACTTTCAGTTTTCAGCTGGATCCAGCAGGTTTCTGATTGCATTTCTTTTTTCTTCCAGTCATTAGGTTGTGATGGTGAAGCTGCTAATCTGTCTCCAAATCAGAAACCTCATATATGTGAACATTGCAGTGCTGCTTTTAGGAGTTCCTATCATCTACGCAGGCATGTGCTGATACACACAGGTATGTTAATTGTCCTTTAAGCTGCTTCAGACAATGACATACAAAGAGATCTTGGACATCTGTGGCTGCATGTCTAGTCATGTTTCTTTATACTGTATGTTTAACTGGATAATAATTAAAAAATGCATGTTATAAAATAATTTGATGCTAGTGTGTCTGCTGTACCATGTACTTGTATGAGAAAGTATCCTGAACTCTTTGTATTGCTTCCTTTATGTCAAATCCCTCGTGTTCCTGCCAGTCCCTCTGCTTTCCTATTAAAAACTGAGCAGGAGAACACACTGTGGTCAGTTCTTTAGCTATGCTGGGAACTCAGCCAGCTCTCCTCCAATCGGACTTGTCCTGATACGCCCCCACTGCACAGCCATTCACTGGGAAGCTCAGTGTGCTGCTGCTTCTCTTCCCCCAGCTCTTTTGCAGCTCAGAGGGAATGTGATCACTTATAAAAAAGGGAAAAAAGGTATTTATAATGTTTTTTTTATATCTATACACATGTTTTGCCTTTCATTTCTATTTTAAACAGAATGGGTTGTTTTACAAGTTGATAATTTTGTATTCATTTAAATACTGCTAGAACAGTGGTCTCCTAATCCTACACCTCCTGCAACCAGGCTGCGTGCTCCCCACTATGCATACGTAAAATCGGTTTCGCAATCTCTTATGACATGTCACATAAGCGCAGGGAGTGTGTGGAGGGGGACGAATTTCCCCAATTTTCGCCTAGGTGAGAATTACAGAAGTGGGAGTGGGTACCTGTCAGAAATGTTTAGCATACCTTCAGTTTACTGGTTCACTTTAAGTCCTGGTTCACATAAGAGCAATGCGGTAGCCATCGTGATTATAGAGCCGGTTCCCGCATCGCTCCTCTTCCAAAGGCAGTTCACACTGCCTTCTGCGAACCGCTGGCGGGTGTCATTACAAATTTGATGCTACCCCCAGTTTTCTTCACAGATCGCAGTGTGAACTGGAACATGAATCGGATCGCATGGGTGAGCACACCCATGCAATGCGATTCTAGTGCGGGGAAAAAAAAGGTACATGTACTTTTTTTTTTTTTTTTTTTTTGCGAGTCTAATGCGAGTTCAGCCATACAAGTGTATGGCTGAACTCGTACTGCTCATACATCGCATGTGATCGACACCCACAGTGCGATCTTTCAGGATGGCACAAATTTGAACCCGGGCTTAGGCTCGATTCACACTTGTGCGATGCAGGAAACCCTGCAAATCCAATGTGGGTTCCCACATCGTACCTAAATTGCCTGCGGTTCACACTGCCCTCTGCGAACTGCTGCGGGTGTCAATACAAAGTTAATGACACCCCCAGATCGGTTCGCAGATCACAGTGCGAACTATAAATTTGGACAGAAATCGGATCGCACGTTAACACCGATGCAATCCCATTCCAGTGTGAGCCAAAAAAAGGGTCCTTCACCATTTTGACCCAAACGTGATACAAATTCAGCCATACAATCCGGCTGAATTTGCATCACACAGACATCACATGTGATCTACACAGCAGTGCGATGCCAATCACATCCGATTTCTAACATTGCTATAGTGTGCACCCAGCGTTAATCAGTGTATTGTTACCCATATAACAGAAGTAACATGTTTTTGTCTCAGTCATTTAGTTCTATAGTACAGGAATAAGGGCAGACGTATTTACATAAACAGTCTTCTTTGGTGTTGATGCATATCCCACCTTTCTCACGCATGTACACTTGCCCAGCCATAATTCTCCCCTGTCTCCAAACTCACAAGGCTTAGATATTTAGAGATCTGGCAGCCAGGACTGCTGAGGTAGGAAAATTGCTTACATCACAAAGGACGTGTTCAGAAGACTAGGAAGCCTGGACTACCATGGTACTGATCTGTGCTGTATACAATATACCAGGCTTTCTCCACCTTATAATCCTAGAGGAACCCCAAAAATAATTTTCATGTCTCAAGGAACCCTTACTAAAACAAATTCACCAGGCTCAATAGGAACAATGTCTCTTTATATTGGTGGTCAATAGGAAGAATGTCCCCTTAAAGTGGTGCTCAGAATGCCATCCTTAAAGACAGCTAAAAAGATATTTGGTGTCATGCTGCTGGCTTTGCTAAGTGGTGCTGAACCTTGAACTCTGTAGGCATCATCAAATAGGTGGTTCATCAGCCATAGCTCAAGGAACCCATAGCAACCTTTGGAGAAACCCCAGGGTTCCACAGAACCCTTGTTGAGAATGGCTGCAATATACTGTAGAGGAGACAGGTTCTTTACTTGGGTCTAGAACAGGGGTGACATGGAAAAACATTTCCACGTCATGTTGGATTTACTGTCACAAAATATCTTTTAATGAGAATTATTGAATTTTAAAAGGTTGTACAATGGGTGCAAAGTTATTAATTCCAAATACAACTTCATTTGCATTCTTTTTATAGGTGAAAGGCCATTTCAGTGCAGTCAATGCAATATGAGCTTCATTCAGAAGTATTTGCTACAACGACATGAAAAGATACACAGTGGTATGTATAGAACAGGTTTGCGGATGCTACTTATGGAACAATTGCAGTATCCCTTAAATGGAAACAAGCCTTGACACCCTAGCCTACACATATCAAAAGAATTCCAGTGAACTTGATTTTATACACGTTGCTCCGGTCATGGAGATGGTAAAGCGCACATTTCCTGTCTTTTTTTTTTTTTTTTTCTTTAGATGAAAGGAATGCCTTTTTCCTTTTGTGACTCATCTTTTTAGCATAAACAGGGAATCCTCTTTATTGAGACTTGCTTTTCAGCTGGCATGGAATGAGTCCATTACAGAAATATATTTTGTCATTTATGCACATATTATTGTATTATAAAGAAAATCTGTGCTGAGAAATATATGTAAGCTGCCGTTGTTGGTTTTTGAAAATGCTAGTTGCCTGGCACGTTGGTATTCCATTTAAGCTTTAATTTGTTAACCACTTCAGCTTTGGAAGGTTTACTTCCCTTCATGGCCAGTCCATTTTTTGTGATACGGCACTGTGTTACTTTAACTGATTATCGCGCAAGCGTGCAAAGCTGTATCGAAATAAAATGTGTACTTTTTTTTCCCACAAATAGAGCTCTCCTTTGGTGGTGTTTGATCACCTCTGTTTTAATTTTTTGCGCTATAGACAAAAAAGCCCGACAATTTTGAAGAAAAAAAAAAAATTTTTTTACTTTCTGCTATAAATCTTTCCCAATATAAAAAAAAAAAGTGTGAAAAAAAAAATCGAATTTCTAAATCAATTTAGGCCAATATATATTCTGCTACATGCTTTTGGCAAAAAAAAAACCCAATATGTGTAAATTGATTGATTTGAGCAAAAGTTATAGCGGCTACAAACTATGGGATATTTTTATTTATTTATTTTCTTTTCTAGTAATGGCAGCGATTTTTAGTGGGACTGCGATTATTGCGGCAGACAAATCGGACACCTGACACTGTTGACACTTCTTGGGGACCAGTGACTCTAATACAGCGATCGATGCTAAATAATATGCACACTCGCTATAGTAATGACACTGGCAGAGAACTGGTTAACTGGTGATCAAAGGGCTAAATGTGTTCCCTGGGTGTGCTTACTAACTGTGGGGGGATGTTCTTTGACTGGGGGAATGTAAAGATCTGTGTCCCTGCTTAGCAGAAACACATGATCAGCATATTCCCCTCTCACAGAACGGTGGTCTGCCTTGTTAACATAAGCAGACCGCCATTCTGCCTTTCTCACGAACGATCGGCGGGTCCCAGCATCTATCGCGTCCACTGGACACATTCATTTACTCCTGCTGTATCCAATTACAGCGGGAGCGGGTCGCCGGCGGCGTGCGCCCCAGACCCTGAAGTGTCAGATCACGTACCATATACATGATCTGGCACAGAGCGGCCACCCTGCCGCAGACGGTTAAGCTTAAAAATCTGAGTCACAGATTTGTAAAAGATATATGTAGCAAGTAATGTCCCTGGGGCTGCTTTAGAATTTTTTTTTCACCATCTTGTTGCAGATTCTCGCTGATATTTAATTTTTATTCACTTTGACAATGCCACTCTAAACTTTTATGAACGCGCAAGGAGAAAATTAGGATTTTGAGTGCCTAGGCTGGACTGTGATGACCTACAGTCAGTTCTAACTGGGAATTTGCTTATTTAATATTTTCTTCCCTCTAGGTGAAAAACCTTTTAATTGTGATCAGTGCAACATGAAGTTTATCCAGAAATATCACATGGAGAGACACAAGAGGACTCATAGTGGGGAAAAGCCATATAAGTGTGACACGTGTCTGCAGGTACAAATTTCTTGCATGCCTTCAAGTAGATTAGTGGAAGATTCTGGTTATATAAAGAGCTGCACATGGCTACAATTTGCCAGCTAATATTTTTCCCTTGCTAGCCTAGTGACCATCTGAAGTGCCAGTGGAAATGGCAACCTTCTATCCATAGCCCTGCACATTCTTTGCAATGTTCTGCACTTTTAAGAGGTTACTCAGGCACATGGCAGGGTAGGCGCAGGGTGCATGCATACACCGTTGCCGCAAAACAGAAGGAAATGCCTAGGGTTGTACTGAAAGGAAACTTGGCTGTGTGAACGGTATGGCCTGACAGTTCTGTTTTCGCTGGCACAGTAACTACCTGTCCCTCCAGCTGCACCACCGATCTTTGTTGTCATAACGTAGCAATGCAGTCTGAAAAATCATTGGTATTCACTTACAGGAATGTCGAATGCCTTGTTCCCTGTTGCACTTTGGGGTTTCTTCCACTTGCCCCTACCTCACTATAAGACACAAGTGACAGGCCAATCGTCTAAGGGGAGCAGGGGACAAGGCACAGAGAGTATGTTGGATGCAGAAGATTTTTCTCTAATATGGGAATTGAGGGTTTTTTTAAAGAATTATACTTACCTAGCTGGATGCAGCGTTGGTCCCCCTCAGCTCTAACACCGCCGATCGCTCGGTTCTCACACCTTCCTGAGCAGAGTGCTGGTGACTGTTAGTCACCGGCTCTTTGCTTTGTCCCCCCGCGTTTACTGGATCGATGCGCTGTGGAGGGGACGGGAGCGGGCAGCTCAGGCTCACAGGCCACATATATAGCTAACTTATAAAGGCATATGCACATGGACAGGCATACAGTGGGGATCGAAAGTTTGGGCACCCCAGGTAAAAATTTGTATTAATGTGCATAAAGAAGCCAAGGAATGATGGAAAAATCTCAAAAAGGCATCAAATTACAGATTCGACATTCTTATAATATGTCAACAAAAGTTAGATTTTATTTACATCATTTACTCTTTCAAAATAACAGAAAACAAAAAAATGGCGTCTGCAAAAGTTTGGGCACCCTGCAGAGTTAATATCTTGTACTGCCCCCTTTGGCAAGTATCACAGCTTGTAAACGCTTTTTGTAGCCAGCCAAGAGTCTTTCAACTGTTTGAGGTATCTTTGCCCATTCTTCCTTACAAAAGTCTTCCAGTTCTTTGAGATTTCTGGGCTGTCTGTCACGCACTGCTCTTTTAAGGTCTATCCATAGATTTTCAATTATGTTGAGGTCAGGAGATTGTGAAGGCCATGGCAAAACCTTCAGTTTACGCCTCTTGATGTAATCCCCCGTGGATTTTGAGGTGTGTTTAGGATCATTATCCATTTGTAGAAGCCATCCTCTCTTTAACTTCAGCTTTTTCACAGATGGCATCAAGTTACCATCCAAAATTTGCTGAAATTTTATTGAATCCATTTTTCCTTCTACTCGTGAGATGTTCCCTGTGCCACTGGCTGCAATACAACCCCAAAGCATGATTGATCCACCCCCATGCTTAACAGTTGGACAGAGGTTCTTTTCATTAAATTCTGTGCCCCTTCTTCTTCAAATGTATCTTTGCTCATTCCTGCCAAAAAGTTCAATTTTAACCTCATCGGTCCACAGAACTTGTTTCCAAAATGCATCAGGCTTGTCTATATGTCCATTTGCAAAGTTCAAACGCTGATTTTTGTGGTGAGGACGTAGAAGAGGTTTTCTTCTGATGACTCTTCCATGAAGACCATGTTTGTACAAGTATCTCTTTATAGTGGAATAGTGGACCACAACTCCAGTGTCTGCCAGATCTTTCTGGAGGGATCGTGCAGTCAAACGTGGGTTTTGAATTGTTTTTCTCACAATCCTGCGAGCTGTTCTGTCTGATATTTTTCTTGGTCTTCCAGATCTTGCTTTAACTTCCACTGTTCCTGATGACTGCCATTTCTTAATTACATTCCGAACAGAGGATATTCACATCTGAAAACGCTTTTGCTATCTTCTTCTAGCCTTCTGCAGCTTTGTGAGCGTCAACTATTTTCAGTTTCAGGTTTCTAGACAACTGCTTAGAAGATCCCATGGTGCTGATTGTTGGGGCAAGGTCAGATGAGTCTGGGCATTTAAAACCTTTGAAATTGACATCACCTGGTCTTCCCAGACGATGATTGAGAACAATCCATGACACTGGCAGGTCTCAGCCTTGCAAAGGGGGCAGTGCATGCTATAAATTCTGTAGGGTGCCCAAACTTTTGAAGATGCCATTTTTTTGTTTTCTGCAATTTTGAAAGTGTCAATGATGGAAATAAAATCTAACTTTTGTTGACCTATTATAAGAATGTCTAATCTGTCATTTGATGCCTTTTGGAGATTTTTCCATCTTTCCTTGGCTTCTTTATGCACATTAATACAAATTTTTACCTGGGGTGCCCAAACTTTCGATCCCCATTGTATAGCCATACAGTATAAAATACACCTGTATTTACAGGAGCTCTAGATGTGGTGTATATCTGCCTATGTTACTATATTACACAATACACAGTACTCCTGTAGTAATTTAGTGTAAATACTGGTGCTCACAATTGCTCACGCATGGACATATTTTTCTGCGCACACGACACGGTTTGAACTTTTAGGAAAGTAAATTTATGTGCAGGTGATAGTGAGCACTAGTCATGTGAGATTACAGGAGCACAGCCAGTGTGGATTTGATTTAAATCAAATCTATTTAAATCACTAGTAAAAAGGCTTGACTTAAATCATCAATTTTAAAGAGCAACTGACATCTCTGTTCTGCAGCGGCTCCTCCTGTGTCCTACTGTTGACTCACCGACAGTCCCATTCACTTTAATGGGGCGGCTGGTGATGCGGCAGTGACACAACAAGGTGAGGGACGTGGCGCGGCAGGCGAGTGGATGCCCGCTAACAGGCGCTGCCATAATGGATCTGAAATGACAGGTGCTCTTTAACTGTAAGGACTTATTCTTGCTAGTAGTTAGAATGTTTAATATTTGCAAACAAAATGAAGGTTTCCTGTTTACAATAAGCAGCTGTCAAGTTAGTAAAACAGCGATATCAGAAATGATTCAATCATACAGTTTGTAGTGTACATAGATTTGCAAAACAATGGGATAAAGGAATATTCCTGAACTTTGTTTTATCTCATGGTTACTGTGAAATTATGCGAGTGCATGAAATCTGCATGTTATCTCAGCTTGGATTCATTGAATGAGTTTTCTAAAAATGTTAATATTGCAGAATATGCTATTTAACTAAGCTCCATTTCATGCTGAATAAACTAAATTATTAATGTGTCTTAAATAGAAAACTATCTTTAGGTAGATTTATTACTGCAAAAACATTTTATTAAAATTGATAAAAAAAAAAAAAAAATCTGATTTCTTTCCTATTTATTTATTTATTTATTTATTTATTTATTTTTTTAAATCATTGATTTTTATCCACCCTGATTGTTTCTTGTAATAGAGGCAGAAATACGCTGCTGCTTGGGTCCCCTGAGCTGTAAATAGACATATATGCTGTTCAGCCATACACCGGGTATTTCTGTTTGGGTGCATGAGCCCTAACACTGAAATAGTGTTACCTCCCTTACCTTCTTCCTCTCAGCTCATTTTCTTCTGCATATGGTTCTAGACACTTTATTAAATATGTGCTGTTTAGATATTTTTCTAGGGCCGTCCTAGAAAACCACCCCCTAACCACCCCCAGCCCAAGCCAATTCTGGCATTTCTCTCCTACATGTAAATTTATTACATGTGTGCTTTGAGGCATGTAGAGCATTGTGACTGCATTCAGTGCATTGTGGGTACAATGCACAGGTTCCTACATTGTTTATTCTCAGGCCTATATCGAGGTATGGACCTTTTGTTATGGGGCCGGAGAAAGTATACAATGAATTACAAATGTGGTGAAGTTGCTGCAATTCTGATGGTGGAGTCTGAGTCTTTATGCCATGGTGGCAGATGTTGTAGTCTTACCTTTCACAGATCCAGTGAATAGATCTCACATTTGTGCAGGTCAGAACCATGTAGAATTCACCAAAAAGAAAAGAAGACAAAGAAATTATACTGAAGTCAGATTTTAATTTTTCAGATTTTTAATGGCTTTCAAGATGTAAACATTTAAGGATTATTATGAATTCAGTATTTGTATAGTTCTATTTGCGCATGTTTGCTTTTGTTAAAAGGTGTATTAATGTTCTCATCATATATTTGCTCTGAACAAATTTAAAATAGTTTTGTGTGGTTTTTTTTTTTTTTTTTTTTTTTCCATTTTAACTCTCTAATTTACTTTTACCATTTGTGTTTTGACAGTACTTTTCAAGAACAGATAGGTTGTTGAAGCACAAAAGGACATGTGGTGAATCTATAAACAAAGGACCCTTGGATCCTGGGTCATCAAACCCAAGTTTGGATCATTTATCTGGTAACTTTGATTTATCTCAGGGAAGTTCACATTTTTCTGGTCGAAAGAAAGCAAAGTCCAGAAATGGTTCCTCACACAAGGACCTTAAACCAGGCAGCAAGATGAGCGAGGCACACCTGGCTGCTGGCATTGACATTCAGACTTATGCAGTGAACGTTCCAATTGTGTCTTCCGGTAATGGCCCATCCAACAGTGGTTTGGATGATCTGGACACCAAGGTGCCAAAATTGGTGTTTAAGAAGGCGGGCCGGAAGCAAGCAGAAAAGAATGACCTCTCCATGAGTTCCCAATCAGCAAACATGACCATGCATAAACTTTCAGATAAGGCAAATGGTCCTCTTGATATGGTGAGCACTACCAATGTAGACACCATGAATCTTCTTCAAACTTCAGGTAACAAAGGTTCTCACAGTAGCAATTATGACGATGCAATGCAGTTCCTGAAGAAAAGAAGATATCTACAGTCCACTGGCAGCAACAATGCCTATCCTGTGAATGTAGGGCATATGGGGACACAACAGTCTGTCATTCAATCTGCAGTTTCCAGTGTTATGGAAGGGGACAGCCCACTAACTCTTATTGATTCCCATGCCTTGAATGTCGAAATAAAGAACTGCCATGACAAATCTGTCATTCCTGATGAGGTGCTTCAGAGTATCTTGGATCACTACACTCATAAAGTTGGGCACCCTGATGTGACATTCAGCATAGGCGAACACCACGTAGAACTGCAAACTGCAAGCGAGAATGATTTGGTCCAGGAGGAAAACGTCTGCTCAGATTCTCAGTCTACACCAAATGATAAGGCCAGTATGTTTCAGGAGTATTCAAAGTACCTTCAGCAAGCTTTGGAAAGAACAAGCCATACGTCGTCATTCCCTTTGGGTCCAAGTTTACAATTCGTTAGCCTCTCTTCATCTCTACCCAGCCCTTCTATCTTTCCAGACAAACATATATACACTACATCTCCTCTTGATTGTGGCTTTAGCCAGTCTGTCACATCAGTATTGCCATCCACTCTGCAAAAGTCAAACTTTGGTATGGTGGTGGGCCCCCAGTCTGGCTTTTCCTTATCACTGGAGACGGCGCAGCAGCAGATGACGGCGCAGCAGCAGATGACGGCGCAGCAGCAGATGACGGCGCAGCAGCAGATGACGGCGCAGCAGCAGATGACGGCGCAGCAGCAGATGTCGTCGCAGCAGCAGATGTCGTCGCAGCAGCAGATGTCGTCGCAGCAGCAGATGTCGTCGCAGCAGCAGATGTCGTCGCAGCAGCAGATGTCGTCGCAGCAGCAGATGACGTCGCAGCAGCAGATGTCGTCGCAGCAGCAGATGTCGTCGCAGCAGCAGATGACGTCGCAGCAGCAGATGACGTCGCAGCAGCAGATGACGTCGCAGCAGCAGATGACGTCGCAGCAGCAGATGACGTCGCAGCAGCAGATGACGTCGCAGCAGCAGATGCAGCAGCAGCTGACTCCATCCCAAGAGTTAGCTGATCAAATCGAATCGCAGAAACAGTTAGAGACCTCCAGCTACCAGATCTCATCTCAGGAATTGAATGGGCAGAAAGATCAGCAAAAGAACCTGGATGCAACGTCAGGCTTTCACCTCCAACCTCAGGATTTGGCCAGTACCTTAGAACAGCAGAAAGACATCAGGCCGCAGACGTGCCAGATCGAGAACTTTGCACAAGCGTTTGGTTCGTTTAAATCTGGCAACAGGGTGCCAATTTCATATAACACTAGCACTGATGGGGGAATGGATCACAGGTTGAGGACTTCAACTCCAGAATTCTCAGGGTACACAACTTTGCTATCTGATGTAAGCGAAGCGGGTAGCACACGCGTAAAGACTTCAAATAGTCAAAGTTTCAGGTGAGGATTTAAGTTGCCCCCCCAACTTTTTGAGGTCTTTTAAAACATGGTGTATTATTTTTTTTTTGTTTGGATAACACTGCCATCAAAATGTTTCTACACAATCGTTAATAAGAATTATGTAATCTATGCCCTGTCAATGCAATTTTTTTTTCTTTTTACTCTAAAGTGTTGTGATAGTTCAGATTGTACCTAATTTTTAAACTGAAATTAGTTAGTTGGGGGGGAGGGTGCGGGAACAGGGTAGCCAAACATAATTTGGGAGATCACTGCTCAGCAATCAGTTTGATTTCTTGATTACAAAATCCAGGACAACAAAAAAGAAAAATGCCCATTGTAACAATTTTCAAAAATACAGTTAACTGATTAAAAAAAAAAATAAAAATTTTGGACTCAGGAATGGAATTTTGAGCTGAAGGCACATAAATATATGAAGATTTACTTTTTAAAACCATTACATTTTGTGTGTTCACTCGTCCCAGCGACATATTGTCTTCAACGTAGGTCACGTCTGTAGCCTATATTCCGTCATATATTTAATATTCTTGGCAATAGCTTTAAATTAACAAACTTAAAATTTACTATCAAAATTTTTGACAAATTTATGTATGTACAGTGTTCTATTTTTATTATTTTATTTTTTTTTTTCCTTTTGATATACCTCATTTTTACTGTTCATGCAGCATTCAGGAACATGTATTTTGCAATATCTTTCAAAAATAATAAAAAGAAAGTTGTGTTAAAATGATTTTATAGGGGTGTGTAGACAGCAGTGCCGTTGACTGGTATACGTGCCGTTTTTCTGTTGTAGAAGTCTATTGCTTATGTTAAAGGACAAACCTATTATTGGCTCAGTCGTATAGCAATGATCATACATGTATATCTTTCTGAGGATGGATTCTTTGACGTGTAAACGGAGTTAAAGGACCCGCAGTGGTTCCACTTGTGCCCATGAAATTAATACTGAAATTTAATTTTTGTTAACTTAGCAATACTTATTGCTGTAGACTGCTATCCTAATTGGGCTCAATTCCTATTTTATTATGGGGTCTTGTATTCAGACCTCATCACCCCCCATATTTAGTGTTCAAATTCACTGCATATACTGTACAGTGATCCAGACAAAATATGAGACTGTTGGCTGCCTGTGCCAGACAGGTTTTGGGCTTGTGTTAATTGCATCCATTTGGCATCAGTTTGAGGAGCTTCTGAGATCATTCAGAAATAATTGACTGTTGCATTTGGCCTGCGGTTGGTCTACTTTTAAACGTGTTTTACTTTCCCATAGACTTGTATGGGAATGCCAAATATGTCTGATACAAACAAAAGCCCATTGACATAGGTCCTTTAGTCTTTTTTTTTTCTGCACTAATTGCAAGGCAGCAAGAAGCGTTCTTTTGGTTTTTATTTTGAAGCTGACCCATGAAAAAATGACAGGTGTATTTTCTGAAATGGTTGGTGACTGTTGAGCAGTGCATCTCTACATGGAACAGAATTAGGTGTACATTGAATGCATGGATGTCTTGGTCTGCATGCATAACTGCTAAGGATTTGTTCAGATGGTGCTGGCAGTGCTGCTGTTAGAGACCACTGGCCTCATACAGCCAAGCCAACCCCCACTCCAAATACAGTTTATTACGCTTCAGTTATGAATGAACACAGTGATAGTCATCGATCACTCATTGTGTTCATTCAGGCAAGAAAGGGGCTTGTAAAAGACATATTTACCTGACTCTCCATCCTGAAAGTGGAACTACACTGCACCTGAGCACCACAAACTAAAAACGATTTAATTCATTTTCAATAAAACTCCCCCATCCATCCATGTCTCCATGCTTTATTTTCCTGAGAATTCACTTTGAAAAACATCCCCTAGCATTTTTGGCCATGGCCATCTTGAGTAAGGGCAGATGATTCATGTAGCATTTACTTCCTGGAATCCATCTGCCCTTAGCTTATTCATGCATACAGGAGGGTGTGCTTAGCTGAGAAAACCCTTCCTTCTCTCCTCCACTCCTGAAGACTCCTGGGATTTATGGCATTATTTGCTTAGGCATGGAAACCAGAAAGCAACCGAAGAAATGTAATTAAAGTTTAAACTAGTAGATATACCTTCCTATCGATTTGCTAATGCTAGTAGCATCAGGATTAAAAATAGTCAATGTTGTTAGAGAGAGTGAAGTTCCACTTGAAGGATCCTATTGTGTGCTTACAGCTGCCGGGAGGAGAGGAGGGAAGCCCGCAGCATCGCAGGTGTGGGGGGTGGCACATGGGGCTGGACAGCAGGGGAAAACGTATGGTTTACAGGGAGAGTTGTTGTGGCAGAGGAGGCAATTACTGGAATCCGAACACCTGTATGGCGCTCTCTGCAGCAGCAGAAACCCGACTGGAGGGAGGGGGAGGATAAAGCAGCTTTCAGCTGCTGCAGAGAGGGCCATACAGGGAATCCATTCCAGTAAGTGCCCCCCCTTTTTCTGTGCCAATCACCCTCCCTGCCCAAATCCGATTCACCCGGCTGACCTGGGCCCTGTACAGGAGGACCACTGGTACTTCCTTATCCACAGCCATGGGTGCTGGAACCAAGCTGCCTTTTATTTAATGTCTGCATGCAGTCTATGAAGGTGGATGCAGCTGCTGCAGAACACCGTGCATGTCAAAATTGACAGCTATGCAGGAGCGTCTGTCACCTCTGAACAAAACTGAAAATTTTACTGACACTCCATGAAGCCTCATACTAAATAGAACAGTGAGAGTATTTTTTTTTTCAAGTTCGAAAGAAGAAAGAAGCTTGGCTATTTGCCGATCCACTGGCTTTAACTATTGAGTTACAGGCCAGGTGCAAGTATGCAGACTAGTAGCTGATACCCTCTGCCTTTATTGCATGTGTGTACTGGCTTAGCTACATCAAGTATTGAAGCCAGTGACTTCAGAACAGTTAGCAGTGCTAGTTTCTTCAAGTTTCCTTTATAAGACAACTCCCTAGAAAGCAGGATGATTATATAAAGGACCACTGAAAATAATTTACTGTACCTTGGTGTTAAGAATGATCTTACACCTGACTCAAAAAGTGTTTTAATGTAACGGGTCAAGCTACAAGGTGATACGATTTTTGGGAATTGAGTTTTCAGACTACTGGCTCTAAGTTGGACAGAAGTGTTTAATTGCATAATTCTATTAACAAAAGTGTAAGACTGTTCATTCGCTGTTCAAGATTATATTTTAGCTGGTCTTCATATAATTGTCTAATGCTCAAAACTGAATAGAGCTGCCTTTTAAGTCTTATTTGGATGAAATAATTCTTTGAGATGTGACGTTAAGGTGACCAATCCGTTTTCCCTGTCATGTAGCACTGAAATCCCGTTTTGTTGATGTATACGAGTGATGTGACGTTACTAAAATTTGCTGCCTGTTCGGTCATATAAAAGCAAGTAAAAAGAGGATGCAAGTGGCGCTTGTATGTATGCAGCTGTTCCCCTATGCAGCTTTGATGCCTCTTAAATGCTTTATGTTCTGTGTGTATTGTCTGTAGTTCAGTGTTTATTTTTGCAATGTGTGGAGAGCAAAAACCTTATAGGGCTTTTTTCCTGGCTGCTTTCAAAATGAAAGTTGAGAAGGCAACTTAGCGCGCACACACAAGGTTAGCTGTTGGTCTCAGGACCAGTATTTTATATAAAAAGATAAGGGAATTAATCTAAAACAAGAGAGTGGTTTAAATTAAATGTAATAAAACATTGTGAGGAATCATATATGGATTGTTGATATGTGAGAGTTGGGTGTTACAGTGCCTATTAGTGTTGGGGGCTTTTGTTGGTGACACAGCACAATGCAGGTCATCACTGAACGGTGTCCAGTTCAGGCTAGCTCATTCGCCAAGGATGTGCACTGCCCACGGCTTCTTTTACAAAGTCAATGCAAGTCGTTCCAAAAGTAGTGCAGGAACCTTTTTCTAAGTCGGAGCCACTAAAGTCACACTGATTTTATAACGGTTCCATTGCACTGAATGGGGTCCGACTTCTGATGTGACAAGTGCTCCAAAGCCGGTGCACTTGTCACATCAGTGTGAACCAGGCCTGAATGTGCAGGAGATTTGAAGGGTTGAGGAGCTTACCAGAGTGTGATTATCAGAGTGCCGTATTTTCCTTTACACCATCCATTTTTGTTTTGTGGTATTCACTAATACCACTGTCCGCTTATCCTTACTCTAAAATTGCCAAAAGCATCAAACAGCGGACTGTGTTTGGCCTTGCATATGTATCAAATGTCATAATGCAGTCTGTCCCACACGGTCTGATCCCCCCTTTTTTTTTGCATCCCTTACTCCTGTAATGGCTATAGCTTACTAATCGGTAGACCTCTTTCTATGTGGCCTTCTTACTTGCTAATTTAAATGGCATCCTCATTTTTGTGTCCATGTCACAGCAAAAACCAAAATAGGGTGAGCACAGGCTCTGGCCAATAATTCTTGGGATCTTTCCAGGTATCCGTGGAGATTTCCTTCTGTTGCCTCCATGGTGTGACTAATCCAGATGAGGAAGTCGCACCTTTTTGTTTGTTCCCCGCTCTAAACGAAATGCATAAATTCAGAACCCTTGACAAGGTGCAATAATAGCCTTTGCACATGACGTGAGTCACTAACTGATGACTAATGCCCTAGTACACATTGCTTGCGTTATTTTTATTTATTTTTATTTTTCATTCAACCCAGCAGGTTGAACGGAAAAAAACTTGATAGCTCAGGTTAGAGCCGCTGTACTAACAATCCAAAGTTAGTACATCGATCTTCCCTGCTGTTCTTACGGGTGGACGGCCCCATCCAGAACTCTCTGGTCAGTGCTCTCAGCCATTATCTGAGAGCGCTCATCGGGAGCCGGTTGGCAAACCTTTTTCGGTCATGCCTCTTCGACAGAAGCGGTTGGACCGGCTGCAGTACACATGGGCCGGATGTCGGCCGGTTTCTATTGAACTGGCCAATGCCACCCAACATTCGACCCATGTGTACTATAGTGGCTTAAGTCCTTAATTAGTAAAGGCCAACTTTTTTTTCCCTTAAACTGATCAGTTTTTTCTGTATGCATGGATGTTAGAAAGTAACACTTTTTACAGGGTAACAAGCTGCATGAGGTACTGTTTAGTTTAGCTGTCCATCACTTTAAAGTGTTCCAGTGTCCTAAAGTACCTGCTTTCTGAGTTTTTACATGGACCTTCTACCCAACCACTCACAAGTGGGCCAATTCCTTAAGCAGACCATAGATGGTTTGAATCTTGGGCAGTTCAGCTGGAATTGGCTTGGATTCGAACCATGTATGGGGAGCCTGAATGCACCCAAGTTGATCGATCAACTTTGGTACAGCCAGCCTGCTGGATTTCACATGTGATTATCGCTGTCCTATCCCGGTGGGGGGCGCCTTCCCCCCCGCCAGGAGAGCACAATGGTTAGGCAGGAGGGGTTCCCTTGTCAACACTGACAGTGTTGATGAGGAAATCTAGCAAATTTCTTTCCTGCAAGTTCTCTCCATCTATAGCCGGCCTAAGCCTGTCCATAGGTTGGGCAAGTAGCAAGCATCTTATGCATGCCTTTTTATTTTGTGATATTCCAATTCCTATTACGGTATTTTAAATGTTTGGGTCACCGTCTTTAGTATTGCTTTTGGCCAAGCTAATGTTTTCACCAGTCCAAATTAATTCACAGAAATATATTTATAAAGAGAATCTGACTAGTAAATTTTTCATAGAGTGATGTGAAACAAGCCCAGGGGTAGCCAGGCTGTAAATGTAAAGGCCTTCTAGACGAAAAAAAAAAAAATCAGCAAGTCATCCAAGCTGACTGGAGTAGTCAATACTGGGCAGTCTTCCAAGCCCATGTAAGTTGAGGCCCATATGGTGGCTACAACACACTTGTAGGCCAGACATTAGGGAGAATTGGGAAAGACCATGCACCCACTACAGTGGAGCCCAAAACTGACAACCCTTCCACAAGGCAAAACAATAAAAACTTGCAGCTCTCATCCAACCTCAAAAGCATTGGCGTCCTTTTAGCTAGCTTACTGCAGCAAGATTATTAGCTGATGCCGGCCACCTATTGGAATGAAAGGATACCACACAAAAGGGGCTTAACAGAAATTAAAACCTTGTTCAACTGGAAGAAGAGATCCCAAGCTTGCAAACAATAGCAGCATCTGAGAGGTGAAATGGGTTAAAAGGAGTCTAGCTACATTTCTGAAAAGACTTGCCACACAGTCCTAAATGTAGAATGAGGCTATAGATCTTTTCATAATATTCTTGTTGAAAGAAGTGCAGTACTTGATACTTACAAAGGACAAAATCTGCACTGGGGAAAGGTGTCAAGTGTGTGCTTGAGGTCAGGAAACGAAAGGGAGAATTTAATACTAGCATCAATGTGTTTTGGTAGACTGCAGACTTCTCTCCACTCTATTTAGCCCTGTGCAGCATCTTGACTGGGATTCTAATCTATCCCTTGCGCAGCTATGCCTAGAAGATTTTTACATTTTATTGCAGGAGCAGCACAGTGATCAAATGATCAGTTTTCTGAAATAGAAGGTAGCTTGTTAATAACCAGACTGAACCACATGCAGAAATATTTGACAGCATCTGATTGTGCTTTTGAAATGTGCAAGTTCAGGGAAAATGACAACAGAGATTGTTAAAGGGTATTGTGAAGCAACATACTTGCCAGAGTGGTCTCTGTTCTGATTAGATCGACTATTCCATGAATTATAGCATTTGTAGACATAGATGGAACGAACATTATAAAACCTGATCTGAACGGTTAGTGGATCTTTACAACGTATTTCAGGGTATTCACTCCCAGTTAGACCAAAGCTGACTATACATGGAACAAAATTCGGCAGGGACTGGCCAAATTTCCATCCACGTATGAGCAGGCTTGTTGTAGTAAGTCGCTGTGCCGATCAACTTAATGGGTCTTTCCCAATCGATCAGTGCGGCTAGCACTGATCAGTGTAGTCTGATGGCAGGGAAGTCTCCCTACTGTCAGAATACAACAACTCTGGGATGGGTCGGGTCATTCTTTTCATGCAACCTGCTGGTTAAACAAAAAAAAAAATAATAATCTTAATAGGTTCAAGCTTACTTCCCCAGAATTAGTTTACAGTTTTGAGGTTCGGAATAGCGGCCTACATCGGTGGTTTCCTAATCATAACTTTCTTTTTAAAGTGGATGTAAACCTGCCATATACCCAGTGAACTGAACAGCCTCGGATGATACAAAGGGATGAAACCAAACTCCCTACATAAGTTTTACTTGTAGATCTTCTGTCTTCACCTTGATATACGGTTTAGAAAGTGCACATTCTGATAGAATTTTCTCTTCCCGGTTCCCCTGTAGGAGTGGATTATTGCTGGACGCTGTGAGACAGCTGATTGAAGGAAAGGGACACACCCCCTCCCCACACATGTAGAGCTTGTCTGTGTATTGTTTAGCAGCCTGATAATCTATTTATAGCAACCTCCTTGCACTTCTATCTCCGGGTCTCGGAGAGCTTGTCAAAAGTTATCAGGCTGATAAGAGGAATGGAGCAGTACAGACACAGGGCTTTGAAGAGAGCTAAGAAAACTCTGCAAATAGATGTGCCCCGCTCAAATTTCATGAATTGGGTTTACTTCCACTTTAAGGCTTCATTCACACGTGCACATGTGTTCATGCAATGCAGGTTCTTGCTGGCAGAGCTAGCAGAAGAACCTGGGTAAAATAGCCTCCTAAAGTAGGCGGGTACAGTTCTTCTAATGACTTATCCATGTGTGCGTTACATTTATGCATGCACATGCGTAAAGTCTACACATCTGTGTGGCCCTTGTCGCAGCTGTGTTGTGTGTTTTTTTTTTTTTTTTTTTTTTAATACGCAGCTAAACACAGTGCACATTTTCACTAAGTCACAGCTGTGTATGGAATAATTGATTGCTATAGTGCGCCATTAATAGGCTTAACAATCTAAGTTGTATGCATCTAAATGTGACTTTTAGACACCCATGTGAATGAGAGATAACAGTCCCTTAATGTCCATGTACACTTGTATGACTCGTCATGTGAAAGAAAATCTAGGAACCAAAGGTTTCAAACCAGTAACCAAAAAAACAAATCACAATAAAGAGCTGCGTGTTGTAAAGTGTATAAAACACCTATAACGTGAAAAAGTGCACTCTTATATGATAAATTGCATGTCGTAAATCACCATAGTGAGTAAATAAGTACAACTTCGTTTAAATTATAAAATGCATAGAAAGTAAGTCCATAAATAGACCCCACACGTGAATAAAATTTCCTCAGTGAGTATAAGAAAGATTCCTCTCCACCCGCACAGGATTGAATCATTTATATATGTGTATATATATATATATATAATAGCGTATTCAAAGCTCCTGTGTTGCCATATAGAGGGAGAGGAAAGAACACACTCATGGTGCAGTAATTCAAATCATTTATTTAAAATGAAGGTTGTATTGCACTTACATCAAAGAAAAGGATCAGCATGTATTGTATAGGAATTGCTGGTTATCGATCCACATGCGGTCCGGCTGACCGGAAATGATGTATCTCAAACAACTACCCAAGTTAAGTCAAGCCAGTTGCATGAAAGTCACACCTGACTGTTTAACATGCAACAGTTGTCCATTGTCATTGGTCAAAGTCGCATCCAAGCTGCACCCATCCAAAGATGCACAAGTGTAAATGGAGCCTTAAATGCATAAAATGTGAAGTCTGGGATATGTTTTTAGCTCTCCCCTTGTTCAGGCAACTCTGCCACGCAAAAATAGATATAAATACTGTCATCGCTTTCGTCCGTGGAGGTGTGAATTTCAGCCTAGGTCACTAGATGGTGCTGTGTATACAGAAACTATATGATTCACAACACCACCTGTGATTGACGAAGGAAGAAAGCTTATTCTTGGTTGTCGGTTTGTTGGTGAGCTGGTTTGCAATTTGAGGATTTTTGCAAATCTCAGTTGCTAAAAAAAAATGTTCTATGTGCACACATATACAGAATGACCGTGCAGACTATTATGGATGAATCAGCTTATTTCAGATGTCAGGATTACACGTTTTAATTGATAACGTATATTTTAACTGGCTTAAACAATAAAGCAAAGTATAGTGCCCAATAACCAGTCAGAAGCAATCTTTCCGTGATCTGTACATTGAATTGTCTATTGCTTAGTGCATATTTGCAATGTCTGTTTTATAAATGAAGCCAGTATAAACTACTGGCTGTCCATAAAACAAATGAAATAAGATGTCAGGTCTTTCAAAGAGTGCCATTATTGGCTTAATAAATGAAAACTCCAGTTGAACAACCACACTGTAGGTTCCTTTTACTGGAACCCTTGTATTGCTCATTACGTCACCTGTTAACTTTTCCCTGACAAGTATGTCACTCCAAGAACAGTATAGTAGTACCAAAGGCTTGTACTAAAAAAAAAAAAAAAAAAAAAAAAAAAAAATTTAATACACAAGATAACAATCCTTTCCTTTTTTTTTTTTTGCATGGCTTGCAGTGCACAGCTTTCTGGGGCTTCTGGTCTGGGAGCGTGCACTTAGAACATCCTTCTCGGTCACCTGGTCCAATGCATAGGGACAATATCATTCATTGCATGCATGCATAGCCCAGCATTTCTAATATTGTACAGATGTGAGGACACTGCATGTACAGGCAGCCCAAGAGGACACCACAAATTAGACTTTGCTCTGCCACCTCCTGGAATGGAAGTGCTTAACAGTGGACTTCTCTTGGAGGTGTCTTCTGTGTGCAGTCCTCTTAGGCTGCCCATATGTGTTGATGTCCTCATGTCCTGTTGCTAGTAGTGGCTTGCTCCTAGCGATAGGACTACGTGCCATCCTAAGGACAGGAAAGAGGTGCAAGCTGTAAGAGGACTGGGTCAAACTGCAAGAGGAAACTTTTCAAAGATGTAAAGGCAGACTATACTTTTAAGTCTGGACATCAGCTGCTGTGTAAAAAAAAAAAATTAAACAGGGTTTAAAGTCATTTAAAAAAAAAAAACCTGTACTGAAAGGTATTTAAACTTCCCATGCCGACTACTATATGAAAACTCAGTTGGGTTGCCTGTGGCTTTAATACTTTTTAAGGCTACTGATCTAAAGCCGGCGCATAGGGAGAGGAATACGAAGTTCCAAATGTGGATGGAACTCCACTTTAAGTACTAGTAACATTTTGACTCCAATGAATTTTCAAGAAGCAGCCTTTGCTGTATAATGAAAAAAAAAAAGTTATGAAACTGATGACCTGTGTATGGCTTTTCCTCAACATATCATTGGTCTGAACAAGTAGAGAAGCTGATCTTCCATAATTTTCCAAGCTGTGCTGTCTCCAGGGTAAAGTAGACGGAGGTGGGTGTACAGACCAAGATGACATTGAATAACATGTTGCCTATTGTTTCAGGAATTTTTTTTTTTTTTTTTTTGTCTTCAAAACTCATCAGCCATATACATCTGCATTTGTTTGGCTATTCTTATTACAAGCCACTCTTTAGGCATGTCCTAAATAGATCTGGACCAGAAGGGAAACCCTGCATTAATTTACCTGTTCAGCTTCTGTATGCGCTATGCTATGATGCACCGTGAGCCATGAACCTAGTTAGTGAGCATGTCCGGTACTGAAAAGCTGCTAATTCGGAAGCTCAATCATAGCAAGGAAAGTAGGTCAAAATGTTTTCTAAGGTTTTGAAAGCTCCTCATTTTAAATTATCCTGAAATCTTGAGATTTTCTTTGAACTGTTAATGCCCTTTTTAAGTTTCCGTGTGTGCAGCTTAAAGAATAAGTGCACTTTAAGACCAAATGCGTGTCTCCCTTTCTTGACCTAATTGAACCCACACTTCACTTCAGATGCATGCATGTCTGGATCTGGTAGCCAAATCTGCTGGTGATTGTTTACATTCAGTGCTGCAAAGCCCCACTGACCTGACACTGTCTGGAGGCCGAAGACACCCCTATAGTGTATCAGGCTGGCACATGTGTGGCCAGGATGTAAAACACTAGAGGCCACATCCAACAAATCTAGGTAACTACTCATCTGTAACGGGGGTGGCTTTGGATAGGTCGGGACAAAAAATATAATGTCTTAAAGTGCATTTATCTTTTTAAACGTAGGCTGGAAATAGGAATTCCTTTACTAGATACTGTTACATTTTTGCTTTGGATAGTTATTATCCAGATTAGTTGTCTGATCCTGTAGCTACTTCTGTATGTATTCGATATTATGTTGTTCCCATCACCTGTTTAAACTTTAGACCTTACTTTGGACATTGAATCCAAAGGAAAGCGAGTGAATCTCATCTGTTGCGCTGAACCAGTAACATACAAGTTTGTGATGTCCCTGTTTGCTATTGAGGCTATATATTGCATTCATACAATTATTGAGGCCCACAAGTTGGCTGCTCCACACTTTGACTTAAATGCATTGTCCATTTCCAAACGGGTACATGCTACGAAATCAGTATTAAGGGGAATGTCTGTTTTGTGTTATGTGTGTGTGTATATATGGGTTGATTGTGCAATAAAACATTTCAGATTTTCCTAACCCCACGCAACAATATGCACATTTTTATAAATTTGCTTTTATTTTTTTCTTCCTGTATCTCTATGTAAAATTGCCACGGTGTAAGCCATTTTTTTAGCATAGTAATGCCAGGGCTTGTCCTTAACGTGGACCTATTTTGAAGAGAATTCATTCTGCAAGAGAGGTAAAAGATAGGAAGGGCCAGTGAATGGTTTTATCAGTTGATGTAGTGTTTCATTGGGCTTTATGCATTGGTGATTCCTGTTACTGTTGAAGTGGTAGGGGGTTATGGGTTCAATTGGAAGAACCAGACACTAATGTACGGAAATGCTGGCCTGATGGGAGATTTGAGCTTCATGCAGACTGAAGAATTTTATTTTATCGATTTTTAGATTAAAGTAGTGCCACTTTTTTTTAATTTTAATCTTGAGATGCTGTGGAGGGAACGAGCAGACTACACTGAGAACAAATGCAACAAGGGCAGTGGGATGTCTTTTCCGCTTGAAGTTTCATCTCATCACGTTGGCATCTATGGACAGCAATGTCTCACCATTAACATAACCCCATGGCACTGATCTAGTAACAGGCATATCTAATGACTGGAAGCTACATGTCATGATCAAAAAAAAATAGTTTGGGTGGCAATTTCTACCTTTTGGATTTCAAGTGCTATTGCAGAATGGCAGGTCCACTTTAAAGACTAGCACCAGCCAAAACTGAAATATCCCTGTTGGATTGGCTCTAGTGAGTTGAATCAGAAGCAGGTTTTTATGTCTCTATGGCAAAAACTTGATTCCTCAATTTGTTAGGGCTGGTTTACACTAGTGATTAGGAATGGTAAAACATCATGTTTAAGCCCTTATTTATTTATTTTTTTTCATGCTCCCATTTAGCTACACAGGCAGTATCCTGGGGGTTAAAATGTCGTAGCAAGAGTTATACCCGCTTTGCCTTTGGCTGGCACTACCGCTTGCCGAATGTGACTCCATTCCCACCGCCTGCCGAATGTGACTCCATTCCTATCGCCTGCCAAATGTGTCTCCATTCCTATCGCCTGCCAAATGTGTCTCCATTCCTAACGCCTGCCGAATGTGACTCCATTCAAGTTAATGAGGCAACACTGCAACCGCCTACAGCTGTGCAGCTGCAGCATTTAGGGGGTAAAACAGGCAGTGAGGAGGGGGCATATCTCTTCACCACCCGTCAAATGCCTTCAGAGGGGGTGGCGGAGACTTCCGTAAACTGCCCACCACTTCTCTATACGGGGGAGGAGTGACGGACAAAATGGGGG
>BLSH010273440.1:441944-477254 GCA_018402905.1 Glandirana rugosa | reverse complement strand
ATTTTTTTTTTTTTTTTTTTTTTTTTTATGCACCTGGAATTTAGTGTAAGCTCACTTTTTCAAAGAAAAGGTGAACTGACACTACACCCTTCTTGACCTTTCTGGTCCCTGTTGAAGTTGCCTCCATCGGTGATTAGCTGATTGCAGTTGTCCAGAGTTTTGAAAGCCCTGCTCTTCTTCCCCATCTTTCCTTAGGGCTTTTGGGATGGATTAGAGCAATTCTCATTGGTCAAAGTGACCGCACAAGACCAATTGTAATTGGTCTGATCTGCCCCATTAGTGTGAAGGAAGGACAGGAGGGTGTTTGATGGAAGTTCACCATTTTTGTAGAAAGATGAACTTGGACTTTAAGGCTGGGTTCACACTGCAGAAGGGGTGCGGTGCGCCCCTTTTCAGTTTCAGGTCCAATTTCAGACTGAAATGTTGGCTGAATTTGGACCTGAAACATACCAGAAGACGCACAGGACTCCTGTGCAACTCACTCTGAAGCCGTTCCGGAGATGTGTGCATCTGCTTAATAGAGAGGTCACAATCTCCTGACATGTAAATTGGATGTGGTGAAACCCACATCCAATTCACAATAGTGTGAACCCAGCCTAAACTAAAAAAAATAAGTCAGCTTTTTAAGGCTTGGGCATAGTGAGAATTTCTGATGGGGACATCTCGCTATTGCAGTCTCCAGGATAAAAAGCCAGCTTCTGGTTCAACTAGCTTGGGGCCATGAATGACTGAAATGTTAGTTTTGAGCTGAGTTGACCTTTAATATTTGCTGCTGCAACAATAATCATTACGTAAGTTGAAAACTATGTAAGGGACAAACTGTTAAGTTGGTAACCAGACTACTTGGTGTCAAACTTAAGTCAGTAGCTGGTTTCAAGCTAGGTCTTCAGACTGTTTCACTGACCATTCAAATCTGCTGTGGAAGTGTTTTTTTTTTTTTTTGTTAAACCATTGGGGATTAATTTGTATTCCTCTGAGAACATACTTTAAAAACTTGGAAGTATTATTTACCATGATCATAAATTTTCCGGTGTAATTTCATAATGTCCCTTTTGTATGTACTGTTAATGGTCTATTTATACACTACAGCAATGCAATGTGTGTTTTAAAATTATCAAGTCACAAGTGTATAAGATGTCTGCAATTTCTCATCGGCCCTGTTTTTTTTATATATATGGATATAAATAAATAAAAAAATATATATATATAGATGAAGTTTACTATTGTTTAAAAAATTTCCAGAACTTTGTCCAGACACGCCAAATTCCAGAAGTATTTTGAATCTATGTAGCTTTCGGCAGAAAAACAGCATGGACAAGCAATATGTTACATTTTTTTAACGTTTTGGACAAAGAAATAGAGAATATGAATATATCTTCTGCTGATGGGATTCCACGTTTACAGAATGTTTTTTTGGGGGCAATCCGTGAAACTTTTTTTAAATTTTTTTGAGGGGGAAGGGGGGGGGGCGGGGGTTTTGTGGATCCTAAATTAAAATAAAAATTGTTTACATTAAACCTGGCTCTTGTGGTTTATAATATTTCTGGTAATAGACCTTTGAATAAGCTTGGCTTAAAGTGAAAAAGAAAAGGCTAATACATTTTTTAATCATGCTCCCTCCCCCTCCTCCTATCTATCCTGTATAAAAACAGATCTGTGTACTTGCCTATGTTTTACTCTGGTCTGTTCAAGTGATCCTGCAGCTCTGGCTCCCCTATGCCAGCTGCTGCAAGGCAGAGGAGAGAGCGGCTACCATGGCCTATGAATGACTCTATGGCTCTGGGAATTCACAGCCTTTGAGCTCTCCCTTGCACAGAGTTGCCCGATAGTATGACCAGACCGGAGCGAATTAAAAATGGGCAAGTACATAGATCTTCTTTTTTTATACGGTAGGTAGGGAGCAGGGGGTGGGAACATTTTTAAGATTAGTTAGTATTCGCCTTTACTACCCCTTTAAAGCTATCTTGTTAAACATTGGCGCAGATGCTGGATGTTAACTGTTATCCCAATCTCACCATGTGAACATTTACTGACCTGAAGCAGCGATGAAGGTTTGGGGTTCTGACATATTTTTTTTGGCTGAATGCTAGCTCAGTGTAAGTAAATCTGTAAGTAATACAAGGATAGAGATGACAGTCCTAGATATATTATATTACCAAAAGTATTGGGTGTGATGAACATGGGCATCAGATCCCTGCCCTCCTCACTAATGTGAACATTTACTGACCTGAAGCAGCGATTAAAGATTTCGGGTTCTGACATATTTTTTTCTGGCTGAATGCTAGCTCAGTGTAAGTAAATCTGTAAGTAATACAATGATATAGATGACAGTCCTAGATATATATGTATTACCAAAAGTATTGGATGTGATGAACGCAGGTATCAGATCCCTGCCCTCCTCACTAACTGGTGACAAAGGACTGGCCAATCTCACACCATGCTTTCACTAATGTAACAATGCCACTCTCTACTGCATCCAGCACAAAGATTTTCCAGCTTGCGGGACCACAATCTAAGTGCCAGCAGCCTGAGAGCGATTGTCGCTAAGCTAATTTAAGCATTTAACCCTTTCACTGCCACAACTGACCTTTTGTTCCGAAAGAGTCAGGACTTCCACCAATTTAGCAATACCAATTATGATTTTAGAATAATCGTCTAACACACACTGTCACCACAGGTCTGCTTAGAGGCCTTATTCTAGACCGTATCACTCTTCCAGAGATAGGTTAGTTTATAGCTTACATTAAGAGCTTATGGACAAGGTTAACACTTTTCAGAATAAGGTTTTAATAATGAAAAGGTCAATATTGGTGCAAATAAAATATTTACAGAAACGGTGTTTCAAAGCAATAAAGACCATATACTGCAACAGAGATAATGTAGAATTAAGGAGGAAGGATACTTGCAATCAATGTCCTTGGGTTGAACAGAGTTTGGTCAACGAGCCAATGTCAAAAGGTTTCTCAAACTTGGCAGATATTTCTGATTTCATGGTACGGGAGAACTGCCCAAACTGTCCTGGCATCTCCTTTCTTTGGGATCGAAGGGGTGTTGACAGATGGCCTCTTGACCAATTAAGCCACGGAGGGTTGGTCGCTGGGCGGTCACCACTCATGACCATGTCCCAGGTACAGTTTGTAATGAATATTCATATCTCTGTATCTCTATTGTTTACAAAATTCTAGCATCCAGATTATGGTCCAGTGTGAAAGTTAATTCAAAACAAAAATAAACATGACAGGTTTCCGATGTCTATTTTATCTAGGAGGGATGAGTAGTGCCAGTAGTTTCCCATATGATCCGGCATAGGGGTGCCTGCACTTTAAATGCTACAAATTATCTGAGGAAAGTAAATATGTCCACATTGTGGCAGTGCTATTAATATTTTGGAAGTTGTGAAACAGGCTAAAGTTTCAGTTAGACTACTAAACTGTTTGCACCTTATGTGGATTGAGTTTTTTACGACGGGTATCTGTTCACTTTCTAGTCACTGCAGCACTAGTCGGACAGTTTTATGGACCTGGAGATGGGTATTGGGAAACTGATTAGATGTGGCTGATCTCAGTCACCAGTTTGTGAATTGGACAACTGAAAGGAAAAGGTAGGGGCAAGGTCACTGTGATATGCCCTTCACATACCAACATGGCTGAGGTGAACTGAGACATCACAAAATGGCTGCTATGCACACAGCTAGGCCTTAGCCCAGTAAGCAGGACCGTTACATTGGGGCGCCTGCTTTTACACGCACATGAACTTTAATGGCATCCCCTGTCTTAGGCCCTAGGGTTTAATATTGAGTTGACACACCCTTTGCAGCAATAATGGCTTCAACTCTTCTGGGAAAGCTGTCCACAAGGTTTAGGAGTGTGTCTATGGGAATGTTTTGACCATTCTTCCAGGATCGCATTTGTAAGGTCAGGCACTGATGTGGACAAGAAGGCCTGGCTCGTAGTCTCTGCTCTAATTCATCCCAAAGGTGTTCTATCAGGTTGAGGTCAGGACTGTGTAGGTCAGTCAAGTTCCTCCACCCCAAACTCGCTCATCCGTGTCTTTATGGACCTTGCTTTGTGCACTGGTGCGCAGTTATGTTGGAACAGGAAGGGACCATCCTTGGTATGCTGACGCCTCCACCGTATGATTTGGACCAGTGCACAAATCAAATGCGCTTCTAGAAGAATCAAAAGTGAGGCACCTCTAAGTGTAAACCGTAAGAAATTTTTATTAAAAAACAGCCAATTGGCTACTCGCATGCCTTAAAAAGGGTATGGCACATGGAATCAGGAGAATGCTCAACCGGTGAAGAGTATGGCATCAGTACCCGAGACCCGAATGGACGGCCCCACTGACAATCCCATCTGTACGGATGACCAGCTGTTTACTAGGTCTCTGGTACTGATGCCATACTCTTCACCGGTTGAGCATTCTCCTGGTTCCATGTGCCATACCCTTTTTAAGTCATGTGAGTAGCCAATTGGCTGATGTCTTTTAATAAAAATTTCTTAAGGTTTACACTTCGAGGCGCCTCCCTTTTTGTTTGTCTACAGGTGCGTTTTTGGGCTTTCCCTCATATGAGAGCAGCCCTGGGTGTATATACCGGATTTCTTCTTTTTTTTTTTTATCTACATTATTGGATTATCATGCACTTTTTTTTTCTGGACTTTGATGGTTTACTATAGGGATGGGGACTCTGTGCACCTGTTGATGCGCCTGATACTTGTTGCTTCTAGAAGAATGGTCAAACATTCCCTTAGACACACTCCTAAACCTTGTGGACAGCCTTCCAGAAGAGTTGAAGCTGTTATAGCTGCAAAGGGTGGGCTAACTCCATATTAAACACTACGGATTAAGACTGGGATGATTTTAAAGTGTGTGTGTGTGTGTGTGTGTGTGTGTGTGTGTGTGTGTAAAGGCAGACGTCACAATACTTTTGGTAATCTAGTGTATGAACTGGAAAGAGACACCATAGTGTGTAGCAGGAGAGCAGGTGTTCCATACACCCGGCTGTGTGGAATACTTGGCATGCCCACAAGCGGTGAAGTGGTGGCGTTTCCACAAACAGCCACCAGAAAGGTAAGTATAGTGACTTTTCTCAAGCACAGTGCCTTAGCTTATTTACTGTTCAGTAGGTGCAGCCACATCTCGCAATGGAGGAGGAACAGATTGCTGAAGTTGTAACCACCTACTCAAAACTTTTAAATGGCAAATGGACTGTTGCAGGGACCTACATGATAGATAAAGTGTCCCTGCTGGAAAAACAAAATGAGAGGAAATGAATAATCGCTAATTCATGATTATGGCAATATTTATTATTTTGCCTATCCCATACTTCTCCTTTAAGTCATGATGGGTGAAATATGGACCATATCACCACATCCCTCCAAAATACTAAGCACACCTCACCACAGAGGAAGCAAATTGATTTTTTGATGTGAGTGCTCTCAAAGAGACTAGAATCACAAATACATTAAATTATTACATCTTTATTTACATACAAGTTATTATACACACACAGAAATGTAGGGGCGGACATTTAAGGCTGCCCTATGATCCCAATGATGAAAGAAAAATACCCAGGGGTATAATTAAAATATCAAAATGTATTAAGTATCATCATAAAAACATGCAATAAAAGAATATATAGGTATGCCATATTGTGTACACTCTCCCATAGCATTAAGGATGGCTGGACAAGGAAACCCATACAGATGGCCTCTGGGATAGCGAAAGTATTGTCACAAAGAGTTTCTTCTATCTGGAGGCAGACTGACGGGATCACAGTGCCAGCACCAATGAATCACTATGCGTTTCGCCAATAGCTTCTTCAGGGGATCCTGTTGGTACTGGGAGGTACATTATCCGGTTCCAAACCAGCTCGCATACTTTTACTGCTGCCGAATGGCAGCAAATCACCGTCTATAAATATTAGGAATTGTAAATTACCTATTTATATTTACCCTTTCTTTTATAACATTCCCAAAAGTACATATATAAAGTGGACAGGGAATTATGAGAGCAATATGTAAGGAGTATAGATGCAAGGCAAGAGGTTAGGATAGATTAGGCCACATGTTATTTGTGTATATAAAACATAAATGTATCAAAATATATAGAATTTTTTTTTATTATATCAAGAATATGTCAAAAATGTTTATTAGCTGAGATATATAATAATAAAATCCTCTGTATATGAAGCTATGTAAGATGATATAATATATGTCTGTACCTATCAAATAGACTTACACAAGGGTAAATATAATAGTTGAACTTGTAAATACTACTAGAGGTAAATTACCAATACTGGATTATAGGCAATAGGTTAACAGATGGTTACAATCTCCCTGCTGAACCCCAAAGTTCAACAGGGATCGTAGCGTGGCACGGTGTACTAGAGAGTCCCTCTCTCTGTGACAATATTTTCACTATCCCAGAGGCCATCTGTATGGGTTTCCTTGTCCAGCCATCCTTAATTCTTTGGGAGAGTGTACACAATATGGCTTACCTATATATTCATTTATTACTTGTTTTTATGATGATACTAAGTAAATGTTGATATCTAATTATACTCTCAGGTATTTTTCTTTCCTCATTGGGATCATTGTGGCAGCCTTAAAAGTCCACCCCTCCATTTCTTTCTGTGTGTATATATACTAATTGGATGTGGTGCCATGCATTGCAGCGTATGTCTCTATTTTTTATTACATACAAGTTAAAAATAATAGGGACACACACCATCCCCGATGTGTCTAAAATGAATCTCACGTCACATTGATTGTATGCAGCCGTGGGACCTTTGGGAGCTTATGTTGAGCGAAGTATGCATACTTAGTGTTTGAGCATAAATAGACTAAAAACATTCCAGGTGTATCAAAACCAGATGTACATGTTTCAGTCCATTTCTTTAGAATTCAGCCACAGCCTGAGTAGAAAATCCTGTTCCCAGCCAGCATGCTGTAGAGAAGGAACATTGCTCTCTGCGTGTGGAATTGGTAGTCTCTGCAGGGGTCTGACACATTCCCGGCTGAGACACAGTTTGATCATCAGAGTTCATGAGTAGAGTTGAGCGAACCCGGACTGTAAAGTTCGGGTCCGTACCGAACTTTGGGGTGTCCGGGATTCTGGTAATTTTAATGAAAATTCTTAAAAATGCTGTAAAAAAGCCCAGGAAGGTCCTAGAGGTCTGCAAAAGGAAGGAAAATTGGGGTAAGGGTGGGACAAGTGCCCTACAAAGAAATGGGGACAGGGAAATAACTTTAAATATTTAAAAAAAAAATAAAAACATAAAAAAGCAAAAATGGAGGTGAATGGGGATCATCTTCAAACTGGGTCTGAAAAGTATTAATTAACAGTAGAGGCCATAGAACTGTTCTAAAATCATCTTCAAACTGTGTCAAAAAAGTATAAATAAGCCGGGAGAACCCATATCACTGTTCTGCAAAATGTGTGTGTCACTTTAAATGAAACCGTGAATAAGTGCACATCTGTTCTGCAAACTTATTTAAAGTCTGTGTGTCACTTTAAATTAAACCGTCAATAAGTGCACATCTGTTCTGCAAAATTATTTAAAGTCTGTGTGTCACTTTAAATGAAACCGTGAATAAGTGCACATCTGTTCTGCAAACGTATTTAAAGTCTGTCACTTTAAATGAAACTGTGAATAAGTGCACATCTGTTCTGCAAACAGAACATCTGTTCTTCACACAGAACATCTGTTCTTCACACATCTGTTTAGTCTGTGTCACTTTTATTATAGCCGCTAATAAGTCAACATTGTTCTTCACACATCTGTTTAGTCTGTGTCACTTTTATTATAGCCGCTAATAAGTCAACATCTGTTCTTCACACAGAACATCTGTTCTGCACCAGAACATCTGTTTTTCACACAACATCTGTTCTGCACACATCTGGAAATAGTTTAGAACACTTTACTTAAAACCGGGGAGGAACCATACACCCGTTCTTCAAACATCTGGAATCTGTGTGTGAAACTACAGCATAGAGAAGAGCAGGCATATGGTTTCGCTCTTCACACACAGTTTGCAGATGTTTTCAGAACAGTGATATTCTATCACTGATATGATATCACTGTTCTTCAAACATCTGCAAACCGTGTGTAAAGAGCGGAACCATATGCCTGTTCTTCTCTATGCTGTAGTTTCACACACAGATTCCAGATGTTTGAAGAACAGGTGTATGGTTCCTTCCCGGTTTTAAGTAAAGTGTTCTAAACTATTTCCAGATGTGTGCAGAACAGATGTTCTGTGTGAAGAACAGATGTTCTGTGTGAAGAACAGATGTTGACTTATTAGTGGCTATAATAAGTGACTCAGACTAAACAGATGTGTGAAGAACAGATGTTCTGTGTGAAGAACAGATGTTCTGTTTGCAGAACAGATGTGCACTTATTCACGGTTTCATTTAAAGTGACACACAGACTTTAAATAATTTTGCAGAACAGATGTGCACTTATTCACGGTTTCATTTAAAGTGACACACAGACTTTAAATAATTTTGCAGAACAGATGTGCACTTATTCACGGTTTATTTAAAGTGACACACAGACTTTAAATAAGTTTGCAGAACAGATGTGCACTTATTCCCGGTTTCATTTAAAGTGACACACACATTTGCAGAACAGTTATATGGGTTCTCCCGGCTTATTTATACTTTTTTGACACAGTTTGAAGATGATTTTTGAACAGTTCTATGGCCTCTACCGTTAATTAATACTTATCAGACCCATTTTGAAGATGATCTCCATTTTTTATGTTTTTATTTTTTAAAAAATATTTAACGTTATTTCCCTGTCCCCATTTCTTTGTAAGTCACTTGTCCCACCCTTACCCCCATTTCCTTCCTTTTGCAGACCTCTAGGACCTTCCAGGACTATTTTACAGCCTTTTTTGTGCCTAAAAGTCCATGTCCCCATTGATTTCAATGGGGTCCGGGACAAAGTTCGGGTTCTGTCCGGACCCGAACCCGGACTTTGTCCCGAAGTTTGGCCGAACCAGCAGAACCCGGACTTCTAGAAGTTCGCTCATCTCTATTCATGAGCTTTGCTGTTTGCAGAGCTATAGGTCTAACGTGGCATGGGCTTGTCAACTCTAAAGTTGATGAGCTGTAAAGTATTACTTATGGACAATTTTGGGCACTGTAGTTTTTTCCCACGCAATTTGGGGGCTTGTCATGTATAGGATCTCTTTACTCGACATAACCTCACCCTTTACATTTTACCAAAAAAAATGTATTGTATTGTGTTTGCAATAAGTATAATTTGAAGGTTTTTCTTTTACAGAAACTATACCACAGGTTTGATAACTAGTTGAGCCAATATCATGTGAAATCAATTGAAGCTGTGATCATCTACAGTCAGGTCCATAAATATTGGGACATCAACATAATTCTAATCTTTTTGGCTCTATACACCACCACAATGGATTTGAAATTAAATGAACAAAATGTGCTTTAACTACAGACTTTCAGCTTTAATTTGAGGGTATTTACATCCAAATCAAGTGAACGGTGTAGGAATTACAACAGTTTGTATATGTGCCTCCCACTTTTTAAGGGACCAAAAGTAATGGGACAGATTAACAATCATAAATCAAACTTTCACTTTTTAATAATTGGTTGCAAATCCTTTGCAATCAATTACAGCCTGAAGTCTAGAATGCATGGACATCACCAGACGCTGGGTTTCATCCCTGGTGATGCTCTGCCAGGCCTCTACTGCAACTGTCTTCAGTTCCTGCTCATTCTTGGGGCATTTTCCCTTCAGTTTTGTCTTCAGCAAGTGAAATGCATGCTCAATCGGATTCAGGTCAGGTGATTGACTTAGCCATTGCATAACATTCCACTTCTTTCCCTTAAAAAAACTCTTTGGTTGCTTTCGTATTATATTTCGGGTCATTGTCCATCTGCACTGTGAAGCGCCATCCAATGAGTTCAGAAACATTTGGCTGACTATGAGCAGATAATATTGCCCGAAACACTTCAGAATTCATTCTGCTGCTTTTGTCAGCAGTCACATCATCAATAAATACAAGAGAATCAGTTTCATTGGCAGCCATACATGCCCATGCCATGACACTGACATGAAAGCAGTTCCTTTCCTTCTCCATATTCTTCTCTTCCCATCACTCTGGTACAAGTTGATCTTGGTCTCATCTGTCCATAGGATGTTGTTCCAGAACTGTGAAGGCTTTTTTAGATGTTGTTTGGCAAACTCTAATCTGGCCTTCCTGTTTTTGAGGCTCACCAATGGTTTACATCTTGTGGTGAGCCCCCTGTATTCACACTGGTGGAGTCTTCTCTAGATTGTTGACTTTGACACATACACCTACCTCCTGGAGAGTGTTCTTGATCTGGCCAACTGTTGTGAAGGGTGTTTTCTTCACCAGAGAAAGAATTCTTTGGTCATCCACCACAGTTGTTTTCTGTGGTCTTCCGGGTCTTTTGGTGTTGCTGAACTCACCGGTGCGTTCTTTCTTTTTAAGGATGTTCCAAACACTGATAGTGACAGCTCTTTGGGTCTCATATTGAGAGTTGATAGCAACAGATTCCAAATGCAAATAACACACTTGAAATTAACTCTGGACCTTTTATCTGCTCCTTGTAAATGGGATAATGAGGGAATAACACACACCTGGCCATGGAACAGCTGAGCAGCCAATTGTCCCATTACTTTTGGTCCCTTAAAAAGTGGGAAGCACATATACAAACTGTTGTAATTCCTACACCGTTCACCTGATTTGGATGTAAATACCCTCAAATTAAAGCTGAAAGTCTGCAGTTAAAGCAAATCTTGTTCATTTAATTTCAAATCCATTGTGGTGGCGTATAGAGCCAAAAATTAGAATTGTGTCGATGTCCCAATATTTATGAACCTGACTGTATATTCAACACGGTCTCAGCTTTAAAACATATAGTATTTGAGAGATTTTAAGTTCTCTTCAGTCCTAAAATGTGCATTTTAAGATGTAATAAAAAAAAAATATATATATATATTGTATAGATGAACCTCCATTTTACCGCTAGAGGGAGTCTGCATTTGGACTAACATTGGTAGGTATATTCAGTTGCCAGCCAGGAAGACAGATGCCACAACAGAGCGATCTGGAGCTAAAGTCTAAGGGCCCGTTCACACCTAGGCTATGCGACTTTGCTGGGCGATTTGAACGTGACTTTGGGCGACTTACAACGCAACCTCCATGCCAGGCGACTTTGCCTGTGGGCAATCAAAGAAGAGAGGGAGGGGGGTTGCCTTAAAAAAAATGTTCTTTTTCCTGTAAAGTCTCTTCTTCATAGACGGTGATCTGACTTGGAAGCGACTTCCATTGGCTTCTATGGGCTCAATAGTACAGGAACCCTTTCAGAAGTCGATCTGAAGTCAGAGCAACTTGAGTAGCGCATATTAAGACGGCTCCCATTCATTTCAATGGAATTTCTGATGTCAAGCGATTTGAGGTGACTTGGGGTGACACAAGTCGGATCGCAAATCTCCTAGGTGTGAACAGACCCTAAAACAACTTTAAAAAATGCTTTGGCCCTCTAAAAAGCTGCACATAAAGAAAAGTGACTTGGTCTGCTGGATCTTCAGTGTGCTATAACTTACTGTTTGCGCTAATATCACAGTATGATTAGCCCTGTCTGCTGTCCTACAGAACTGCTACCTTACTGGTGCATCTAAAAAAAATAGAATATCATTAAAAAGTTAATGTATTTCACTAATTCAATTCAAAAAGTGAAACTCATATATTTTGTATGGATGCATTACACACAGAGCGATATATTTCAAGCATTTCTTTTTTTTTATTATCTTGATGATTATGGCTTACAGCTAGTGAAAACCCTAAATTCAGTATCTCAGAAAATTAGAATATTACATAAGGTTAATAAAAAAAGGATTTTTAATACAGAAATGTTGGCTTACTGAAAAGTATGTCTATGTACGGTATAGTATGCACTCAATACTTGGTTGGGGCTTGTTTTGTATGAATTACTACATCAATGCAATGTAGCATGGAGGCGATCAGACTGTGGCACTGCTGAGGTGTTATGGAAGCCTAGGTTGCTTTGATAGCAGCCTTCAGCTCGTCTGCATTGTTGGGTCTGGTATCTCTCATCTTCCTCTTGACAATACCCCACAGATTCTCTACGGTCTCTATGATCATTAAACCAGGTGTAACTGACAGTGTGGGCAGGTGCGAAGTCCTGCTGGAAAATGAAATCAGCATCAGCTGGTCAGTAGAGGGAAGCATAATATGCTCTAGAACAGGGATATGCAATTAGCGGACCTCCAGATGTTGCAGAACTACAAGTTCCATGAGGCATAGCAAGACTCTGACAGCCACAAGCATGACACCCAGAAGCAGATGCATGATGGGACTTGTAGTTTTGCAACAGCTGGAGGTCCACTAATTGCATATCCCTGCTCTAGAATATCATGGTAGAGGGCTACGCTGACTTTGAACTTGATAAAACACAGTGAACCAACACCAGCTGATGACATGGCCCCAAATCATCACAGACTGTGGAAAATTTTGCTTTAATTTAGCAATCAAGGTCCCAGAGTCTGGAGAAAGAGTGGAGAGGCACTGAATCGAGGTTGCATGAGGTCCAGTGTGATGTTTCCAGTCAGTGATGATTTGGGGAGCCATGTCATCTGCTGGTTTTGGTCCACTGTTTTTTCAAGTCCAAAGTCAGCGCAGCCCTTTACCCAGAAATTCTAGAGCACTTCATGCTTCCCTCTGCTGACCAGATTTATGGAAATGCTGATTTCATTTTCCAGCAGGACTTGGTACCTGCCCACACTGCCAAAGGTACCAGTACCTGGTTTAATGATCATGGTATCACTGTGCTTGATTGGCCAACTCGCCGAACCTAAACCCCATAGAGAATCTGTGGGGTATTGTCAAGAGGAAGATGAACGACATCAGACCCAACAAGGTAGACAAGCTGAAGGCTGCTATCCCTACAAAAATGTTACAAGCCTGATGATGTCACGGCAAGTAGTAAAAACTGTTTTTTGCTCATACAGTATATGAACATAGGCAGATGATTTGGTAATCTTCACCTTTGTTTGTGTCTTTAGGTAATGTGTCTCTTGTCTACTGAGGAAGCTTACTGGAATGTTTTCCCTTTCTGGATTCCTGCTCTGAGTTCCCAGATGCGCATTGGCAACACAAGCTAATGGCACAGCTTCTGGATTGGTACCTTAGGCACACCACCGGGGCCATGTGGTGGAGATGTGGGGCTGGCCTGTAAAGTCCCTTTAGGCACTGGATCCTTCATTTGGTGCTCCTCTGGCACATAGTGGAACATATGGAGTCACCCAGGGTGCTATTCAGGTCCAGGGCAGTGACAATCTGTGCTGCTGTTTTCCTCCCCAAAAGGGGTGTAGCAGTGGCGGCTGGTGTCTTTTTTTTTGGGGGGGGGGGGCGACACCTCAACATCCCCCGTGCGCTGTCTGGCACTTACCCCATCTAGGCAGTGGGCAGCAGCTCCTATGCCCTTTCCTTCATCACGCGGGCCGTGCATCTTCTCCTAGGCGTCCAATAGGATCGCCTGTCCTTTCAGCCAATCGGGTGATGGTTCTTAGACCCACTTACTGATTGGCTGGGAGGAGAATTAGTGTTACAATAGTGAATATTCATTTGCTATTGTAACACACCTGGGTGGGCTCAGTTCACATTCTCTGCGCCCTGAGCCCACCCTTTATTGAAGCCTTTTAGAGCCCCCCCACATTGAAATTCATGCATCCGGTGTCCTGCAAGAGGCCGGATACAAGGATGGGGTTGCGGCGCCCATGCGCCCTTAATGGATGGGCCACCCCTGGGGCATAGCCTTGCCTGCAAACAATATCCTTTGTGGAAGGGATGGGAGTTAGCACTGCAATAGTTGTATGTGTTACAGCCCTGGTAATGGCTGCAATTGTTTAAGTATCTGCCACTCTCTTAGCAGACACTTCTGCGGGTGGCCTCCCTTACTTTTCTGGGTCATTGGGCCATCTTTACTGAGCCTCCATGCATTCTCTGGGCTCCTTGCTCCCTATAGGACTGGTAGCATAGGCTTGGGCTAAATTGCTGGGCACCGGCAGCTTGAGATGATACACTGGACAGCTGTAAACCCCTTCAACCACAGCAAGTTAGGAGTAACCCTTTGGGTACCCCTCAGCCACGGCATCTCACAGGTGAAGAGGGTTATGACACGTTTCATACACCCTCACAGCAAGTGGGTCACTTGGGAGGTTCTTCACACTCTACAGGGACACTGTTTTTGATAGCCAGGGTATATTTTTTTCTGCCAGGATCCCCCCCCCCCACACCTCTTATGCCTCCCTGGGTCTCTCAGGTGGCCCCCATTTCTCTTTAACGAGCAGGAAGGAGTTTTCCGCCTTCATAGCAAAAGTCATAGGAAAGATTACTGTCCTCTAAAAGAGGGCTGAGGCCTTCCGGTGTAGGAAGTGGAGCATATGAACGAAGAGGAAGAGGCTATATCCTCTTTGTAAACTGAGGTTTCAGCAAAGGGGGCAGCTACTGACATCTTCCCTAAAGAGATAGTGTAAACATTGCAAAGCTCTGGATAGATCTTCAAATTTCAGAAGTCTACAATGAATCTCACTCACTACCTGAAATACTTGGAAATTGGTCCTAGAATTGAGCCATACTCTGGTCTTTATTCCTAAGGAAAATATCCTTTCCCCTTGAACTCAAGTGTGGACTCTTCTATCCAGAAAGTGCCCCTCCGTTCTAATTATAATCCTGTATCTGATGGTAGCCTCATTGAGGCTATGCCTTTTGTCCAGTTTCAGTCCAAGCTACTGCAGCTCACTTTCTTGTCTGCAAGGGAGGAGCAGAGGAAACTCCATCCTGGTCGATACTCTGTGGAACATGTTCTGGCCTTTATCCAGTTGGGCCTGGAATAATGTTTGGCCTTAGACATTATTAAGGCACAAATCTTGCCCCTGACTATCCTCTTTTAGTGACCCCTGACCTCTGACTCCCTGGGGATGACCTTTGTATAAAGGGTCACTCTCTGGTGACAACCAGGGATTTGAATCTGATCCTGTCAGCTCTCCAGGGGCTTTCCTTTAAGCATATCGGGGAGATCTCTTGGCTGACCTTACACACAAGTTGGTTTTCCTTGTCACCTCCACCAGGTTCTTAGGTGCCTCCTGCGCTACAATTATCTGTTTCACAGATTTGCAAGGCCTCCACCTGGTGTTCTGTTCATGTGTCTTATAAGATTTACCAGATGGGTGCTCAGGCCTTTGCTCATGCTGGCATTGGCCCCAGACCCCTCCTGGCTGATTTCTAATGATAGGTCCCTTGACCCTTGGTTTTGTGTTGGGCCTGTTGGTTTTTCTGTGTTGTCCACCCCTCATGTTGTATTGCTTTTGGATGTCCCAGTTATTTAAGACTCTCAGTAAAATATGTTTCTTGGAGTAATGTACAGGATATAATGAGTTATATGGGGGTCCTTAAGCTCTGCTTTTGCCAGTCTTCAATCACTTGAAGCTATCACCTTGTAACCCAGTTGTCTGAAGCCTTGTACACATGAAGAGAATATCAGACGAATGATCCATTTTTTGCTTTTTTTTTTTGCATGCTAGTCTCAGATCGAGAATGAAGAGGTTATCCAACTTCCGAAAATTCTTGTACAACAGAATACAGCTTTGGAAGTGATGCAATGTATCATATTTCTATTGTATTTTTGGATCAAAACTGTACTGATTAAACGAAAATCATATTAAAATTATATTGTACGAGAAAAAATGTAGTGCTTGTCCCTTTGGATGATTTTGAATCAACTGTCATGATCGCCTCTCGAAAGCCGTGTACTAACAATCTGATTATTGTATGATTGCTTAGAAAGCGGTATTTTCCGTACAATATTCTGATCATGTGTTCCAGGTTTAAGACTCTCCCTATGTCCTCTACTCCCAAGAAATGGATTTTATAGGTAAGACAAAAATCCTGTTTTTATGTTGTAGGTAAGAGTCGTTCTCTAGAGGGTGGGTGGGGTAAATGTAAACATACCAGCCATGAGCTAGTTCAAATAAGGCTGCACTAATCCTAAAAGCTAATAACTGGATTCATGAATCTGGTGCCAATTCAACAGCGTGGTCTTGAAGAGCATAATTTATTTTAATTCTGTACAATGTAAAGTTGTGAAAAGGTTTACATCTAATAAAGAATGTGAACATTAAAGATGCAACATTAAAGTAAAACCAAGAAATAGAAACGGAAGTTACATAAAATATATATTTATACGAACAAGAAAACAACATACAAAGAAAAGCACTTAAAGCAAAGCAAATGCAAACAGTGTTCTACCTTATTCATTAAGAAAACGGAAGTGCTGTAGTTACTAATAATGTATTTACAAGTAGATGTCTCTACGTCAACTCAGCTCTTTTTAAAAGTGCACCCTTGCTGGACGAAAGAAAATTATTACAAAGGCTTCTCATTCTGCAGCCCTGATAAATTTGGATCCTGAAAGCTCCTGAAAACTTTTCACCTTTTCCAGATGCCTTAAGCCTAGTACACAAGAGCCGAATGTCAAGCCACATCGGCTGGTTCAATAGAAACTGGCCGACATTGGGCCTGTGTGTACTGGAGCCAGTCTGAGAGAAGCAGCCAGCTTCTTTCGAGGGGGGATGACTGGAAAAGATCTGCTGATTGGCTCCCGATCAGCACTCTCAGCCGATGACTGAGAATGCTGACTGGAGTGTTCTGGTGGGGTCTTCCCCCCTGTCGGAACACAATAGCACAGCAGGAGAGATCACTGTACTATTATCAGATAATTAGTACAGTGGCTCCTCCTGAGCTGTCTTTTTTCCTTTTTTTTTCATTCAGCCCTGCTGGGTTGAACGAACAAAAAACTAGCAGTGTGTACCAGGCTTTAGGCTGGTCTTGGAGCAACCAGGGGTCCTTTGTGAGTGTGGGGTGCTGTCCTAGGGGCTCAAACTTCTGACCAAGGGACAACACTGAAGGTTATAAATTAACCTGGAGTTTGGCTTTAATTTAAACAGGTTCTGGTGGGGTAAACAACTCTTGATATCTTTTTAAGATAAATGGCACAGCCAGGCAGCAGTGTGGCCCTGCTTCTTGGAGCACCTGACCAACTCCATTTTATTGTAGTGGGGAAAATATGCAATCATCTTGTAATGTAAAGGGTCAGCAGCCCCTGGTATTATTGTTGAGAATTAACTGTTTATTCTAACAATGACCATCATCATCATCAAAGTTGTTTGCATATTCTTTTGTGGAATTTTTGAGGTGGTACAGAAGAGAAGACTAATATAGTAAGTGCTAGCAGCTTATCCTGTCATCTGTTTACTCCTCCTGGTTGTTTAGTATCTCCATACACATCAGTTCGCCTTAATCTCCATTTTAAAACCTAAATTTAAAAGATCTCAATTTAGAACTTTAAGTTTTGATGAGAACAAAGAAGGGTTGGTAGCTCTGGCCATCCCATTTGGGCCGATGCACTTCACTAATGAGGCACCTGGACAAGAATGGGTGGCATAACATTAAGTGAGGTCACAGCAATTATATCACTTACATTAGTGGACAGAGGAAGTGTCAGAACCCTCTCATGCTTTTTGTTGTTATCAGCAATTCTGTCTAGGTTTTCTAATTTCCTACTGTGTCATTGGGAGAATACAAATAAGCGTAATCTCCCCAATATAACATTAGAATACTCAGAGGTTGTACACCTTCCACTCTCTATGCAAAACCTTTGTTTTACCTTTTGGTTGTATTATAAGCATAATCAATATTTCCTGATGATTGGATTTGAGAAATATAACTCCATCATCCAGAAATGTGACCCAAAGCCTAGGGTACAACAAAAAAACTCATACCATGTGGCATTAGCATAGACACTGACCAGAAAAAATTGCTGCAAGTCCCATAGGTAAACAAAATTACAATGAGTAAAAAATGTAAATTCTCAAATACAAGTATCTTTGTGTGCTTGGTTCCATCTGATGTCAGCATGAGTATAATCGTAAGTGTTATATTGTTGACTGCTCTTGCAAAAAGTTTTCCGTTCCTGGGATGATTCTTTCTGGTTCTGTGGCCATAGCGGCTTCTCGAAGAACTTGCATGTGCTCCTCTGCAGCTGACAATGATTGATCTATCCAGTCCAGCCCAACTGACAAGTGGCATGCATTTTTGGTCACCAATACAAGATGGCTGACAGACAAGAGAAGAGCAGTGGTTCTGCAAAAAGAAACTGAAATATTACATACTACACATTTGTGGTTTCTGGTTATAGCAGTGGTTTCCCCTATCCATGTCAAGTCCAACCAAAAGTTACATATCCACAGTGAACTGTAGGTAGAAATTACAGGTCGGGGAAATAATGCACTAGAGGTTTAATGCTTGATAGGACAGTCAACTGGCCAGGCTGGAAATTGGTTAGCTATTGGCTATTGTTTTATCACATGGAATAGAGGGGTCTGAATATTCTATGAGCATGCAGGCTCTCAAAGGCCTTTCTGATTTTTAAAGTTTTGATTTTCTGACTTTCTCAGCCATCAGTGTCTGGATTGAGGAGAATGGGCTCAAGCCCTTTGCCCGAGATGGATCCCAGCATAGGAAAAAAGCTATTCAGTCTCAGGGGTGTAAGAGGACACATGGCCACACAATGAGATTGCGCTGCGTAGGGGGGTTTTCACACGTCAGGGTGGTAGGAATGTGGAACTCTTCCACAATTGGTGGGGTCTGCGGGGAGTATTGACATTTTTAAAGACTCTTGGACGTGCAGCTTAAAAAACACAATATACAGGGATATGGGAAATGAATATCAACACTGACACACGTACACCTACACAGGTTGAACTGGATGGACTATTGTCTTTATTCAACCTTACCTACTATGTAACTATCTATGTAACTATGATTAAGCACTGGACAAAACGAGAATTCTGCAGGAACATCCCTTTATAACCCCCACTTCCAGCTAGCCTCAGTTTTGTAGCAATCAATGATAGAGAGAAATCACAAGAACAAAGGGGAGGGGGCTGTGCTCCAGTACTGTACTCCAAGAAATTAATTTCAGTATCTCACAAAAGTGAGTACACCCCTCACAATTTTGTAAATGTTTTATTATATCTTTTCATGTGACAACACTGAAGAAATGACATTTTGCTACAATGTAAATTAGTGAGTGTACAGCTTGTATAACAGTGTAAATATGCTGTCCCCTCAAAATAACTCAACACACAGCAATTAATGTCTAAACCGCTGGCAACAACAGTAAGTACACCCCTTAGTGAAAATGTCCAAATTGGGCCCAAAGTGTCAATATTTTGTGTGGCCACCATTATTTTCCAGCACTGCCTTAGCCCTCTTGGGCATGGAGGTCACCAGAGCTTCACAGGTTGCCACTGGAGTCCTCTTCCACTCCTCCATGACAACATCATGGAGCTGGTGGATGTTAGAGACCTTGAGCTCTTCCACCTTCTGTTTGAGGATTCCCCACTGATGCCCAATGGGGTGTAGGCTGTCCGCAAAGATCAGGAAAAATGGTTTAGTTATAACCCGACTGAGTTCTTTGAGGACTCTCGGGTGTAAGCCATCTGGACCTGGTGATTTATTTGTGTTAAGCTTATATACTCTTCCCTTGACTCTGGCCTCTGTTAGCCATGAGGGTACATCGTGTGATGTGTTACTATCAATACTGTCGTGGTCAATACACCCCTCCATTTCCTGTGTAAAAACTGAGGGGAAGAAAGCATATAGTACAGTTGCCTTCTCTATGTCATCTGTAACCATCCTCCCTTCGTCTTTTATGTGGGCAATGTGCTATGATTTCTCTTTTTTTACTATTAATATATCTAAAGAATACCTTGGGACTCTCCTCTGCTATGTCTCTTTCATAGTCTTTTTTAGCTGCCCTCATTTCATTCTTACACTTCTTATTGCATTCCTTGTAGTGTTGGAATGCTGACAATGCCCCCTCCACTTTATATTTTTTAAAGGCCATTTTTTCTCTCTAATAAGAATTTTTACGTTACGGTTTAGCCACCCAGGTTTACTCTTTTCTCTTCTATATTTATTTCTCATAGGAATGCATTGTGTGATACCTTTGTTTAATATGTTCCTAAAACATTCCCATTTTTCATCTGTGTTCAATGTTTCTAGGATTATGTCCCAATTGATGTCTTGTAGTATTGAGCACAGTTCAGAAAAATTGGCTCTTTTGAAATTTAAAGTTCTTGTGCTACCCTCAACTGGAGATATCTGCATATTTTACCCATGTTAATCACTAAAGAGTCCCAAACTGTACTTCAAGAACAGATTTTACAGATAGAATAAAGTCCTGTTTTTTTAATTCTTTGCTCATCAGTCTAGCTAAATTAACATATATGTATATGAATTGCTTGTTAGGGAAATCATATTGGCCTGCTGTCATACGTACCTTGCATCAAGCAATTTTGGGTCTAGAGGAGGGTACATAGAACGGACCACATCATCGACCCTAGATAAAAAAAAACAAAATAGGCAAAAGTAATTTCAAATGGCAAACACTATGGATCATCACCCTTTCCAACATTTTTTTATTATATTTATGTCAGTAATCAGTCTTTTCTTCCCTTATATAGTAGGAAAATGACGTAAACACCCCAAAACATTATATATAGGTCATGTAGAACAAAAAGTTGTTGCTTTGTTTTAACTTCTTAGAACCCAGAGCACTTAGGAAGACTTTCCACAAGATGGTGCTGGTATGAAGCCTAACACACCAATTTAGGTAAGTATATCCTGAAGCATATATCCAACAATCCAGAAAAAGTGAGAAAAAGTTTATTAAATTGCCTTGATTAAAATCCACAATGTGAAGGGTAGCATAGATATGCATAAGCATCACCATAAGAGCATGAAGTATAGCAGGCACAAGCTATCATGAAGATCGGTGACCAATCATATCAGCCAAGGAAGATATGGTCCAGTGATTGTATGTGGAACATGAACAGCTACGAGCTGGCGTACCAGGAATGACATCAGAGGGGCATTTGGGGACTGCTGGGAGAGATCCACAATCGATCACGGAAGCAAGGCTTGGATGCATTTCACGCTCCAGGCGCCTTAGCCAGGCTTAGACCGCACTAATGCACAGTGGGGACGTTGGTATGACAACACGTTTCACACGCCTGTGCTTTTTTAAGTCAAAGTCGCCATAGCAGTCCCCACTGTGCATTGGTGTGGTCTAAGCCCCATTGGTGTTTGTTCATCAGCAGATTCTTCCCCGTAGTCTTGATGACCCTCTTACATCACTTGCTGCACAGCCCCGGCACAGGAAAGGAATGCTTTTTGCTGCATGGAGTAACACAGGGTAAACCTGTCCATTGGATGGTCACCTGCTGGCGCGAGGCGAGTTACATCATTGCTGCCACACAATGGGTCATGTAAGTGCCAGACCTGGCACACAAGCGTATGGTTTATTTTAAAGCTTCATTTCTGATCAGCATGTCCATTGCCTGACGTCTAAAGATCAAGAACCTTATTACAGCACTGTGTAGAATTTCAATAAACTTTGCTTTAACCTTTTCAAGCTAATGGTGGACTACTCATAATTTACTGACCCTTGATACTGAATAACCCAAGAGATACTATCAGTTTCTCTAGTGTGGGTCCTAAGCGCTTCTAGAAATCATTTTTTACTATGAAAATTTGAAAGAAGCACCAACTCTTCCCAACTCTATTCCAAAAGTTTTAGTTAAAGTAAGGTAGGGTAACTTTATATTTTTCTGCACTTTTTATTTTTACATAGGTACAATAATTTACTGTGGTGTAAATAATTATATGAAAATACTTAACGTTTCCTAATACATCATACCTTAGACCTGTGGGGGCTGTTATTAGACCCTCATCCTACCCTACTCTACTCTTCTCCTTTCACTGTCCAGTCATAGGCTGAGGGAGGAGACCGATAGGTAAAAGAAAAACTGCAGCAGAGAAAGAGCAAGAGCTTGGTAGGCAAGCAGCTCCCATCTACAGTATGTTATGAGCGGTTTGCCTGAAGTTCCATAATGGCCGTTATTTTATTTATTTATTTATTTTCAGATGCACAGAGAAACTCACCGTGGGCTGATCCTCTTGGCAACAATAATGATTTCGCTAAGACTGGATGGAGATTTCATTTTAGCTCCGGATCCCATTGTCATAGCCACCAGCCTTTCTGTCAGGGTGTGGCAGATCTACAAACAAATAGTACAAAAGGCTTGTAAACGTGGTAGTATATGATGATTTGGGAAGTAAGGAAGGTAGGGGGGAAAAAAGAAGTAAGAATTGCAGTGTGCAAGGTTCTGATAGGACTACTGTACTGCGCCCACATCCAGTAGTGCAAATGGCCAAATCTGTTGCATAGATTAGATTACACATATTGTTCTGTCCATGTATATACTGCTGTATATCCATGAATGGTAAGTCTTTGCTTAATAGACCGTTAGTTCAAATCTGATCAATAAAAAATTGTTATGCTTAACCATGTTAGAACCTCTATATAGCCGAAAGATAGCCACAGCACTGCTCTCTCGTTCCGGGAGGGCATCCATGGACTTCCTCCCAGAACCACACTCCCTGGGGCGAGCATCAGTGTCCTGGTTATCAGTGCAGCCTCATCAGTGCACATCAGTGAAGGAGAAAACGTATTTATTTGCAAAATGTTATAACAGAAAAACGTTTGTTTTTTTTTTCAAAATTTTCAGTCTTTTTTAGTTTGTTTACCAAAAAAATAAAAAACCCAGCGGTGATTACATTCCAGCAAAATAAAGTTCTATCTGTCTCAAAAAATGATAAAAATGTAATTTGGGTACAGTGTTGCATGGCCGTGCAATTGTAATTCAAAGTGTGACAGCTCTGAAAGCTGAAAATTGACCCGAGCAGGAAGGGAGTGAAAGTGCCCTATACTGAAGTGGTTGTAAAATTCTATGCATGAAGGTAAAAAACCTTGTACACAGCCCCCCCCCCCCCAATACTTACCTGAGCTCTCAATCCAGCAATGTGCACAAGAGCAGCGGCTCTCCCGGGTCTTATCCTCCTCATTGGCAGAGACAGCAGTGGGAGCTATTGGCTTCCGCTACTGTCAATTGCAGCCAGTGAGCCAATGAGGACAGAGTGGGGGCGGGGTCGAACCATGCTCCGCGTACGAATGGACACACAGAACAGCGGCTCAGGAACAAGCTTGCTTGAGTGCCCCCATAGCAAGCTGCTTGGAGGGAGGGGCCAGGAGCGCCAGTGAGGGACCCGAGAAGAGGTAAAATGGGGCTGCTCTGTGCAAAACCACTTCATAAAGCAGGTAAGTATAACATGTTTGCCTGCACTGAAATCTCATGCAGGGTTATTAGCCCTGTCTGCTGGACTACAGTGTTATGCATTTCCCCAGCCCTCTCTGTCCTACCCCATATACATTTATTGATTTCTTTCCAAAGAAAAACTTGCTGCAGCTTTGACTTCCAAGAATCGGCCAACACACTGGGGGGATTTACTAAAACGGGTGCACACAGAATCTGGTGCATCTGTGCATAGTAACCAATCAGCTTGTTCAATTAAGGTTTGATAATAAATCCTAGAAGCTGATTGGTTACCATGCACAGCTGCACCAGATTCTGTGTTCACCCGTTTTAGTAGCCCCCCCCCCCCCACTGTGTTGTTGGAAAAAAAGCTCTTGAGAGACGTAATTCTGGAGGTGTGTTTACTGTATGTCAATAGCTATTGATCTCCCAACAACTGATTCTAGAAAACTTATACTATATGTAGTAAAGGAGCATCTAAAAAAAATACAACCTGCAAAATCTAAAAAAAAAATTTTCAGCTTTCGGCGCTGTCGCACTTTGAATGACAATTATGCGGTCATGCAACACTGTACCCATGTGACATTTTATAATTTTTTTGAGACAGATAGAGCTTTCTTTTGGTGGAAGGTAATCACCACTGTTTTTTTTTTTATTTTTTGCTAAACAAACTAAAAAAGACTGAACATTTTGAAGAAAAAAAAACTTTCTCACAGTGCCTTGAAAAAGTATTCATACCCCTTGACATTTTCCACATTTTGTCATGTTACAACTAGAGTTGAGCGAACCCGAACTGTAAAGTTCGGGTCCGTACCGAACTTTGGGGTGTCTGTGACCCGAACCCGGACATTTGAAAAAAAGTTTGGGTTCGGGATCGGGTATTTGATCCCGCGTGTTGAATAGCTGCAGGGCAGCCAATCAACAAGCGTTTCACTGGTTTGCCCTTAGAAGCCATCACAGCCATGCCTACTAATGGCATGGCTGTGATTGGCCAGTGCATCATGTGACCCAGCCTCTTTATAAGCTGGAGTCACTTAGTGCTGCAGTCACATGCTCTCAGACTAGTGTAGGGAGAGGATGTTGCCGGTGCTGTGAGGGACAGATTGCAGATATAATAACATCTCATCCTGCATTACAGAACGATCTGATTGTGGACTAGGTAGAGATTACTACTACTACTGCTTTTAGGGACGGATTGCAGATCTAATAACATCTCATCCTGCATTACAGAACGATCTGACTGGACTAGGTAGAGTCTACTGCTTAGAGGGACAGATTATTGTTCTAAAATCATCACCTACTCCTATAGGGTCAGGTTCCTGCTGTTGCTGTAAGGGACAGATTATTGTTCTAAAATCCTTTTGCAGCCCTCTAGCACTTTCCAGGACTTTTTTACAGTCATTTTTGTGCCAAAAAGTTCAGGTCCCCATTGACTTCAATGGGGTTCGGGTCAAGTTCGGTACCGAACCCAAACTTTTTTGCGAAGTTCGGCCGAACCCACCAAACCCAAACATCCAGGTGTTCGCTCAACTCTAGTTACAACCAAAAACGTAAATATATTTTATTGGGATTTTATGTGATAGACCAACACAAAGTGGAACATAATTGTGAAGTGGAAGGAAAATGATAAATGGTTTTCAATTTTTTTTACAAATAAATATTTGAAAAGTGTGGCGTGCATTTTTATTCAGCTCAATACTTTGTAGATCCGCCTTTCGCTGCAATTACAGCTGCAAGTCTTTTTGGGGATTTCTCTACCAGCTTTGCACATCTAGAGAGTGACATTTTTGCTCATTCTTCTTTGCAAAATAGCTCAAGCTCTGTCAGATTGGATGGGGGGAGTCTGTGAACAGCAATGTTCAAGTCTTGCCACAGATTCTCAATTGGATTTAGGTCTGGACTTTGACTGGGCCATTCTAGCACATGAATATGCTTTGATCTAAACCATTCCATTGTAGCTCTGGCTGTATGTTTAGGGTCGTTGTCCTGCTGGAAGGTGAACCTCCGCCCCGGTCTCAAGTCTTTTGCACTCTAACAGGTTTTCTTCTAAGATTGCCCTGTATTTGGCTCCATCCATCTTCCCATCAACGATGACCAACTTCCCTGTCCCTGCTGAAGAAAAGCATCCCCGCAACATGATGCTGCCACCACCATGTTTCACGGTGGGGATGTTGTGTTCAGGGTGATGTGCAGTGTTAATTTTCCACCACACATAGCATTTTGCTTTTAGGCCAAAAAGTTCCATTTTGATTTCATCTGACAGAGCACCTTCTTCCACATGTTTGATGTGTCCCCCACATGGCTTCTCGCAAACTGCAAATGGCTTTCTTCTTGCCACTCTTCCATAAAGGCCAGATTTGTGCAGTCCACAACTAATAGTTGTCCTGTGGACAGATTCTCCCACCTGAGCTGTGGATCTCTGCAGCTCCTCCAGAGTTACCATGGACCTCTTGACTGCTTCTCTGATTAATGCTCTCCTTGCCTGGCCTGTCAGTTTAGGTGGACAGCCATGTCTTGGTAGGTTTGCAGTTGAGCCATACTCTTTCCATTTTAAGATGATGGATTGAACAGTGCTGCTTGAGATGTTCAAAGCTTGGGATATTTTTTTATTACCTAGCCCTGCTTTACACTTCTCCACAACTTTATTCCTGACCTGTCTCATGTGTTCCTTGGCCTTCATGATGCTGTTTGTTCGCTAAGATTCTCTAACAAACCTCTTAGGGCTTCGCAGAACAGCTGTCTTTATACTGAGATTAAATTACACACAAGTGGACTTTATTTACTAATTAGGTGACTTCTGAAGGCAATTGGTTTACTAGATTTTAGTTAGGGAAACCAAAGTAAAGGGGGCTGAATACAAATGCACTCCACACTTTTCAGATATTTATTTGTAAAAAAAATTGAAAACCATTTATCATTTCCCTTCCACTTCACAATTATGTGCCACTTTGTGTTGGTCTATACCAGGGATATGCAATTAGCGGACCTCCAGCTGTTGCAAAACTACAAGTCCCATCATGACTCTGGGTGTCATGCTTGTGGCTGTCAGAGTCTTTCTATGCCTCATGGGACTTGTAGCTCTGCAACATCTGGAGGTCCACTAATTGCATATCCCTGGTCTATACCATAAAATCTCAGAAAAATACATTTCCATTTTTGGTTGTAACATGACAAAATGTGGAAAATTTCAAGGGGTATGAATACTTTTTCAAGGCACTGTAGTTTCTGTTATAAAATTTTCAAATAAGTAATTTTTCTCCTTCTCTGATGGACACTGAGAGGCGGCACTGATAATGAGGATACTGATAAGCGCCCTGATTATCAGTGTAAAAGTCCTCTGCCACAATTGTCATTTACCGGCGCACAGCGCGAGGAGAGGAATGCCGATAACGGGTAATTGTGTTTACATGTGATCAGCCGTGATTGGACCTATCGGATATATGAATGGGCTAAAGGGCCCCTTATATCTGATAGGCCAAAGGACACATTGATCACAGGGCACGTGGTTCTGGAGGGATGTCCACGGATGCCCTCTTAGAACTGGACGACCGTGCTGTAGCCTTCTTTTGGCTATAGTGCAGTCGGGAAGTGGTTAAATACGGGCTCTCACACAGAAGAGCAAATCACTTTTTGTAACTTTAGAACATTTCATGCTACAGAATGGAAGAGGGCAGAGCGTTAAATGGGACAAAATTAACTAGGTTAGATGGCAAGGCTGCAGATACGACCTTCTTTATCATGGGGCAGTGCCCATAATGTTGATTGGACACCAGGGATTAGTAGTGTATGTGCTGTAGACCCAGATGAGGGCCATGCATGTCTAACCTTTCTCATCAGCCTTGAGCCTTTCTCGAACATCCAACATCTAATAAAGGCTGAGCTCCAGGCAAAATATACACCTATGGAAACTGGGAAGAGGAGGACCCTCACCATGCCAACATCCAAATATATAGTACAAGGATTGAAAGAGAAGAAACCCCTTTCAAAAAAGGCTGGAGTTTGTGGGCACCACAAGAGGCAGAGATAGCAAAGATACTAAAATAAATACTTTATTACAAAATCAGGTTAAAATCTGGACACATAAAACAAATAAACACAGCAAGCACCCTCTACTGAAAAAGGTTGCACACTACCCATATGAGCATAAATGGAAGTGGGGTCTTTGGAGAGTTCATAGGATATTAAGGTTCCTGTGAGTATAAACAGTATAGACCCATGTATTCCTCCGTCTTGGTCTCTCGATGCGTTTCACTTTATAAAAAAGCTTCTTCAGGACACAATGGGGTAGGTGCTGTTCAGCCTAAGTAGTTGAGGAGCTGAGATGTGACAAAGAGACAAACAACATATGAATGACTCTGTATGTTAGAGAGTCATACATGTCCGTGACTGATAGCTCGAATGCCGATGCTGTATGGTAACAAACCATAGGTAACGGTCCAAGGGCTAGCCTAAGCCCTCTATAGGGTGTATTCACATGAGTATGAGTTGTAAGGTACAAGATTGAGAGGATCCACAGACTCAAAAACTAGCAGGTAAGTATCTAAGGCTAATCATCCGGCTTGATGGGCTGTACTGGTGGCATATATGGTCTCTTATAAATGGAGTCTAGGAGAATAGCTCCCCAGTGGCGTTCAGATGAGACGCCAGAGGTGGGTATATCCCCAACTGTCAGTAATCAACAAGAAAAAGTCCCCCAAACAGTAGATTCCAAGCAGTACAGCCAAAGAGAATACTTCCAAGCACCAGGGACATATTTGAGACCAACCAAGTGCGTATCCCCGCCAGCTGCTTTAACAGCCGAAGGATTGGTTTTTCCATCTATTTCAGTACTTTGATTTATGCCAACCTGGTGACCTGGTTTCTTTATAATGCAACACAGCTAGGTCACCTCCTTACCTCTATTCTAGGCTTGGACAGTGGAGAAATAGGAATAGACCGATGAGGTCATCTCTCTGCTCTCTCCTCCTCTCAGCATCAGCATATGTGCACTACCTCAATGGCCCTAAGTGCTGCCCCTACCTCTCCCAATGTGAGTTCTACTGTATGAGCATTGCAAGAGGCTGAAAACAAGTCAAATTCAGGTATTTACAGCAGATGCATTTAAAAATACATTTTTTTAAATAAATACATAGCTGCATTAATTGGTATGTTTTATTCATAGGTCATTGATATACATACCTTTAGAATTGAAATGCAGTGAGACACAAGACCGCTACAAAAAAATAGAAAAAAAAAAGGTTTCAATTTAGGTCACTTTTGTTAAAAACATAGTTTTCTTGAGTTTAATTAAAAAAAACCCCAAATATGAATATATGAGCCCTTTGTAAAGTGTTACTAAACCCACAACGGTAAAAGCATTCTGTATATGCAGTAAAGCATGCTTATTATACTCACTGTGGAACCAAAGGGGTTAATCCTCTGCTTTGTGTAAAAAGGCTGTTTGATCCTGTCTTCTCTGATCCTCCCCTTCTTCCACCGATTTCAAAACAGGTCTGGATAAGACAGAGTCTTGGGGGCACTCTGCACATGCTCAGTTTGGTGTGTATTGGCTAGAGAGTTTTTTTTTCTTGGGCGAGTGCATGTGTTCACCACAGGGCCAATCAGCACTGTCCAGGCAGAGGGTCAGGGATCCTGAATCCTGATAGGACAGCTAGTGCAGTATAAAAACTCCTCCTACAAGTTTTAACCAGACACTGATAGAGGTCACAAGACTGCTATATATTGCTGATGAGAACAAGTATTTATCAGTTCATATTTACTAAAATAATTTCCATGTTCTGTGTACTGTGGGAGTCCAGATATAGTGAATGCAGGGTCCTGGGTTTAGTAACACTTTAACCCCTTCAGATCCGCGCTATAGCCGAAAGACGGGTACAGTGCGGATCTCAATTGCTGGGTGGACGTCCATGGACGTCCGTCCTTGTGCACGCTCCTGGCGCGCACTCATCGGCGGCAGCGTGCGGGGCCGCCGCACGCTGTGTGGGCGTGCCCACAGGTCAGGCGGACTTGATGTACGCTCGTGACCCGCGATTGCCTGTCAGAACTGCAGAACAGGGAACCGCCGATGTAAACACGGCAGTTCTCCGTTCTGTGAAGGAGGGCATGACAGATCTACTGATCCCTGTCACTGGGATCAGTTAGATCTGTTATGTCCCGGCCAGCCACGCCCCCCACACAGTTAGAACACAATGAGGGAACACAGTTAACCCCTTAACTGCCCCCTGCAGGTTAACTCCTTCCCTGCCAGTGACATTTATACAGTAATCAGTGGACATTTAAATTTCTGATCGCTGTATAAATGCCATTGGTCCCAAAAAAGTGTCAAAAATGTCCGACATGTCCATCCCAATATCAAAGTCCCAATTAAAATCACAGATCGCCGCCATTACTAGTAAAAAAAAAAAAATAATAATAATAAAAACGCCATAAATGAATTCCCATAGTTTGTAGATGCGATAACTTTTGCGCAAACCAATCAATAAACGCCGATTGCGTTTTTTTTTTTTTACCAAAAATATATAGAAGAATATATATCGGCCAAACCCGATGAATCTTTTTTTTTTATTTTTTTTTTTTGGATATTTATTATAACAAAAAAGTAAAAAAATTATTTTTAAAAAATCGTCGCTCTTTGTTTATAGCGCAAAAAATAAAAACCACAGAGGTGATCAAATACCACCAAAAGAAAGCTCTATTTGTGGGAAAAAAATGATAAAAATTTTGTTTGGGTACAACGTCTCACAACTGCGCAATTGTCATTCAAAATGCGACAGCGCTGAAAGCCTAAAATTGGTCTGGGCAGGAGGGGGGTTTAAGTGCCCAGTAAGCAAGAGGTTAAGGAAAAATATATTTTATTTTCATAATTTTGATTTTACACTGACTCTATAGGCGGATTCCACCAGCAATAATTCAATAACGGTAGAGGGACCTCAACAATGAGGACAGGGCTGGATTGCATGGCAGGCTTGAATGTGTAACCAATCATCATCAATAACAAATGGAGCTGGTTGTGTGCTGCCTCTGGAGACCTGCCAAGTTAGACTATGGCCAAGGTGACTGCACAAAAATCTGACCCTAATAATGGGAGAGTGGACTCTCAAAGCTATACAAGAAGCCACTGGGCAGTTCTATGCACCAGTACATACCCATGACTAAGGGCATTACAAGGGTAGATGTTTGTCTCATTCCTGGAGTTCAGCTTTAAGCCCTGGTTCACACTGAATGCGGCTTTGAAATCGGGCAACTTCACTTGAAATCGCACAATTTCAAAGCCGCATGTCTGCGACTTCATGCACAGATGTCTATGCAAGTCGCATCTGAAATCGGCAAAAGTAGTGTAGGAACTACTTTTTCAAATCGATGCACGAGCACAAAGTCAGCATCCCACCGATTTGAACAGTTCACTTGCCGACAATAGGGTGTGACTTGTCATGCGATTTGACCTGCCAAATTGCATGACAAGTCGCACCGGTGTGAACATGGGCTTAAGGATTTCAGAGCTAATTGCACCACAGTGCCCTCAACTACAGAGGTTAGTGAGGGCATGTTTTTTAAGCTCATTTTCTACTTGTTCCAAATATGTAAGGCCTTTTTTTTCAGCGGAAACTTGGGTGTGGGGGGGCACAGTTCCCGCACCTCCAGCACTGAATGTATGAAATGGCAAGGGGGGCTGAAGGTTCTATTGATGATGGCTGCTGGGGCATCTATAGTTGCTGGAGGGTCAGTCATTTCTGAGAGGGATGTACTGTTGAGGGTGGGGTCTATTGTTGCTGGCTGCTGGAGGGTCTATTCATGCTAGCTGTTTGGAGTCTATTATTGCTGGATGAAACAAAGAAGGACTATCCAGGTAAATGAGTATCCAGTTAATCCCCACACACACTAGTCGGGTGCTAGCCCAGCTCGCATGTTGTGTGTTATAAAGCAAATTATTCCGGATGGCTGCACATCCAAAAATGCTCTTTATTGAAGGTCATGTGACAGGTGGTTAACAGATGGAGCAGGGGACAAGGAGGTAGATGCATTTCGAGCAAATAATAGCGCTTAGTCATTACCTATTGGAACTAGTCACCACAATCACCTATATACTGCTCTAATGAGCCATCCAATTTATCCAATCTATTATTGCTGGGGTGGATCTATTATTGCTGTGGGTCCATTGTTGCTGGGGGAGGTCTATTGTTGCTGGCTGTTGGGAGTTTATTGTTGCTGGGGTGGATCTATTGTTGCTGGCTGTTGGGAGTCTATTATTGTTGGAGTGGATCTATGTTGCTAGCTAACGGGGATCTATTTTACTGCTTTTATTGTTATCATTAGCAAAATACATACAAATTACTTGACACCAAAAAATGATGCTTGGTTTTGTATTCTGTAAAAGGGGTGGTAATGAGAGGTGGGTTGGAGGTGGAACCAAGGAATGGTGCTCGGAGGTGGAACCAAGGAACTGTGCTCAGAGGTGGAACCAAGGAACTGTGCTCAGAGGTGGAACCAAGGAACTGTGCTCAAAGGTGGAACCAAGGAACTGTGCTCGGAGGTGGAACCAAGGAACGGTGCTCGGAGGTGGAACCAAGGAACGGTGCTCAGAGGTGGAACCAAGGAACGGTGCTCGGAGGTGGAACCAAGGAACGGTGCTCGGAGGTGGGACCAAGGAACGGTGCTCGGAGGTGGGTAGGTTGGTGGAGACAAGAGAGCCACTTGGGAGGGGGGAGTTCCTACACCTATTCTCTGAGAAAATAAGCCCTGTGTAAATGTGTGCAGAGTCTAAGGAGAGAGAAATGCCTTGTCCTCAAGTACCCCCAACAGGCCATGTTTGCAGGTTTTCCTTTATCTTGCACAGGTGCTTTAAATTAGAGTCAATGGCTTGGTATTTTGGACAGCTATTTTATATAAGAGAAATTCCCAAAACATGGCCTGTTGGGGGTACTTGAGGACAGGGTTGAGAACCACTGTTATTAGGGTTGTCCCGATACCGATACTAGTATCGGTATCGGGGCCGATACTGAGCATTTGCCCGAGTACTTGTACTCGGGCAAAATGCTCCGATGCCTCATCCGATACTTGGGATGATCAGTGCAGCGCTGGAGGGGGATTTACAATCACTGATCTCCAAACTCCCTGTATACATTTCATTAAAGCAACTGACAGCCGCTTCTCCTCCCGCGGCTTTCAGCTGCTACAATGAAATGTATACAGGGAGTCGGGAGATCAGTGATTGTAAATCTCCCCCAGCGCTGCACTGATCATCCCCCTTGACTGTCCCTGTATCCTCCTCCAGTCCCCTTGTCCTCTATCTGTCAGGATGGAGAGCAGAGGAAAGAGCCGGTAAATCTGTAATTTATCGGTTCTTTCCTTTTCTGAATGGACAGTCAGTGATCACTGACTGTCCATTCATAAATGTCACTGAGCATCGTAAACTGTGCTTATGATGCTTCAGTTTATGAATGGGGAGGAGCCGCTGTCTCCTCTCCATTCATCTTCAATGCAGCTGAGGCTTCTGAGAAAGGGACTGGGGAATCTCCATCCTCAGCCCCCTTCTCCCTGTCTCAAAAGAGAGATGTTAGGGGTCTTTTAAGACCCCCTTATATCTCACCAAAGCCCCCCCCCCCCCAAAAAAAGAAAGCATTGTAAAATAAATAAATAGGTAAATACATTGTAAAAAATAATAAAAAAAATAAAATTGTAAAAAAAAAAATAAAAATAAAATATTCGTGCCACTGTCACATGACATAAAAAAAAGTATCGGTAATCGGTATCGGCGAGTACTTGAAAAAAAGTATCGGTACTTGTACTCGGTCTTAAAAAAGTGGTATCGGGACAACCCTAACTGTTATAAAGGACAAAGTAGATCCAAACCTACAGTCAAGCCAGTTTGTTCCTATAGAGAGGGTGCTTGAGAAAAAAATTATAGCATATAGTAAAATGATTACCAACTATTTTTGAAAAAGGAAGTTTGTCTTTAAAATACTGGTCAATAATATAAACTTACGAGGCATCTTCAATCCAGTCTTCATCTTCCAGAATTGCTTCAATCTGGGGGTTTGTGATGACGACATCATCCAGTTCTAGTTCAGATGGCTCTGACTGGGTTTCCATTGCTCCAATTAAATCCACAGTTGGCCTTTTAATAAGTAGAGCATTATAAATATTTGCTAGCATGTCCTAGTGAACTTATTTGTACCCTAAAATCTTTAGTGTAAGACCAGGTTTTTGATCATAAACCATAATACGATAAGGTATGATAGGGTTTTTTGATGCACTCATCGGTTTTATATATTTAGCATTAAAACTACTCTACTCTAAAACTACCCAATCCTCAAGCTTACTATGTATAGGCTCTGACACCAATTTATGCCAATCAATTCCTACGACAATTCCTGCGACTTACAATTATTTTTTGTGTTCAACCAAGCAATGAGCTAAGACTCTTCCACCGCAGAGAACTTATGACTGCTCAACAGAATTGCTTCCTGGGGCTGAAATTCTTTTTGGATGAATCTTTTCCCATTAAAGGATTCATCCATCCTTCCACTTCTTCAGCTCGTGCAGAAGTCTTTTTTTGTGGAAAAAAGGACCATTCTCTTCAACTATGTGTAGATTAGCAAGTTTAACAAGATTACTGTTAAAAAAACCATTATCCTCTCCCATTGATGCATGAAAGACTCAGGTCTGCTTCTTTGATTGCGTGGATGAATCTGTTTGTTATTGCTGAACGAAAAGAAGCTAATCATCTATGGCCAGCTATTGACTGAGTAATTGCATTGATCCACTGACAGCTCCCTCAAGTGGCCATTCTATAATTGTATTTAATACAATTAAGAAAATATGGATCTTGTTAAATATGGAAGCAATAACTGAAAATGTGCTCACTTAAAATACTAAGTTGTCTTTAACGTCTATGACCATCTAAAAGGAAACCTAAACTTCTAGACAGCTATTGTAAGGTTGCAAATGATCTGACTGCATAATAAAAATGTTTCCTCTTCTCTTTTCCTCTGCAAGCATGCAAATCTACAGTATGATGTGTGCTCTAAGTATGATACCCATCCACCCCCTATGATGCCCATCTTGTTCTGAAGAAGCAAAAGTCCAAACCAGATGGTTTACTTTCCCGTTCAAGACTCATTCGTGATAGTTCATAAACATGCCTATTGGTCTCTTTCTGACATGTAAACCAACCATTAAACACCTTCAGTATAAGGTTCCCCATACTAGAAACATTGCACTAGAAAGAAATGCAAAATTTTCATGGTCCGTCAAGGGGAGAAGCCCTTTAAATTTGTGGCACGAGAACACTTCACACCTATTAGTCCCCTGACAACCTGTTCTTACTTGTTATAAAACAATATTGAGTACAGCGCTAGGTAATCATAAAAGTCCATGAAGAGGGAAGACAGGAGAAAGGATCCCAGCCTCTGTGCAGAAATCACACCAATCTCGTGCCACACAACACCTTCTGTGCTACGCTCTTACCCTCGGGTGTGTGACCCCCTAAGTAAGAGCGGTCGAACACACTAAATTACAAATGGAACTGGTCAGGCAGGAAATCCATCCCAGTGCTGCATAGATGGTCTTTCTTCCACAGATCACGTCCAGATACAAGGAAAGCCACTCCAAATAGCTTCTCAGAAAATATAAATACTTCCCAAGCCGTCACATGTAAAGAAAGGGGAGGCTCACATAGCGTAATATTGTTTAAAACAAACTTTTATTAGGCTAGAAAAGATGCACTCACATTTAGAAGATCATACAATGGCGTTCGTTCCGTTCTGCCAGGAACCAAAATGGCCATAACGGGCCGTGCATGCGCAGTAACGTGGTGGGCGTGTGGACGTGGCTCCTACCGGTTTCGTCACATCTGACATCATCAGGGACACCCTGTGAGCCCCCCCTTTCTTCTTCATCTTTTCTAGCCTAATAAAAGTTTGTTTTAAACAATATTACGCTATGTGAGCCTCCCCTTTCTTTACATGTGACGGCTTGGGAAGTATTTATATTTTCTGAGAAGCTAT